>OMPJ01038659.1:13907-28465 GCA_900312935.1 Carapus acus | reverse complement strand
ATATGTATTTTAGAGAAGATACTGACATTGAAACCAGTAATGATAACTTGTCATTACTATGATTGTTCAAAAACAGAGACTGAGATATGTTCGTTTGATCGTAATCAGTAGCTCCACAAGCGACGAATGCAGCTGTGATATATTAGAGAAAAGGTTGAAAACAAAACAATTCATTGTCAGTGTTGTGCGCTGACACTAGTTCTCTTGAAAAATGTTCTTCTATCTCTTCTGAATATTCAGGTGGCAGCTCTTTGAACAACTTAATCGAGCTGAAGACCATTAACATCAATCCCACAGACACAACCGTTCTTCTACTCAGTGACTGCACTGAGGTGAGCGTGCTTCACCCCAGAGAGGCTTTGCCACTCGCTCGATTCAAAAACAGTTTTTGTTTTCAGACTTTTAACGGCTGAACTTTCTCTTTTAGTATCACAGATATATTGAAATAGCAATCAAACAGTGCCGAAGCTCTGGCATAGACTGCAAAATTCACGGCCTTGGCATAGTGGGACGCATCAGAGCAGAGGACGAAGACCTGGCTACGGTGCCTTTCCTTGCGTCTGACAACGAGGAAGAGGATGATGACAAAACGACGACTGGGAGGTATTTGTGCAGCAGTTTAATTACTACTCAGATGGTGTAATCCCTCTTTTCATCTGTCATGAATTGTGTATTAGTTCATGATGCACTGTTTTGGTTTGATTTGTTAACTACTCAATAACAGCATCACTGAAAAGGGAGCAAATATTCACTCTTTCCCAGCTGTCTCATTAGATTCTGCACTAAGGTTAATGCATCAGTGCAGCCTGTGCCTTTTTTATGTTTCCAGGAAGAAAGAAATGAAGTAAAAAATTATTGTCAGTGAATTTACGCCTGTGTTTCTTTGTGGCTTTTTATTTTCAGTCTTGCACGGAAGAAATCATCCGGGTTGGAGTCATCAGCTACCATCAGAACCAAAGTGTTTGTCTGGGGGTTAAATGATAAGGATCAACTGGGAGGACTCAAAGGCTCAAAGGTAAATACCGCCACACAATAATGCATTTGTGAATCATTTGTGTCTTAACGTTAGACGGCAATAAATTCAGCATTAAGACCCCAGTGCAACTAGGTGGAGCCAAACATACACTAGCACCCAGTGAAGGAGCCAAATCAGTTTGCCTAAATCATCTCCATGATGTTTGTGGTCAACAGATCAAGGTGCCATCCTTCTCAGAAACCCTCTCTGCACTCAACGTGGTCCAAGTGGCTGGTGGCTCTAAAAGCCTTTTTGCTGGTGAGTCGTCAGTATGACTGCGGAGTTGAGGTCTGTTCCAATCGATGCCTCTTGGCCGATGTAACAATCTTTCTGTGTCGCAGTGACGGTGGAGGGAAAGATGTACGCGTGTGGAGAGGCCACCAATGGCAGATTGGGCCTGGGACTGTCCAGCGGGACCATCCCGATTCCCCGCCAGATCACCGCTCTCAGTAACTACGTGGTGAAAAAGGTGGCTGTGCACTCTGGGGGCCGCCACGCCATGGCCCTGACAGTGGATGGGAAGGTCTTCTCCTGGGGCGAAGGGGACGACGGCAAACTTGGACACTTCAGCAGAATGTGCGTATCTGACGTTGATTCACACGCTTACGGCACAACAATTTTAAAACTAGTGATTCCATGATGAGATGATTGCCTCTGGTATCTGCAGTAAATGAACCAAAGTGGTGAGATACAGTGTCAAAAACAGTATTTCATTCGATTATTTCTACCCAGGAACTGTGATAAGCCCCGGTTAATTGAGGCCTTGAAGACCAAGCGCATCCGTGACATTGCCTGTGGCAGCTCCCATAGTGCAGCAATCACCTCTAGCGGAGAGCTGTACAGCTGGGGATTAGGGGAATATGGGCGTCTCGGACATGGAGACAACACTACTCAGCTGAGACCCAAACTGGTACGTTCTCATACTTGCCTACCAGCCCGCCAGCCTACCAGCCTACTAGTTAGCCCACTAGCCTGCCTGCCCACACACACGTACATAATAAAGTCTTGATTGCACTCTGTCAGTCTGCACCACTGCTGCACTATTTTGTGTTGCTGGGAGGAGAACACCTACTCAAACCAAACAGCCTTTTTGATCATTGTTTGTTGCAATTAATGTGTGGAAATGAAAATATGTATGAATCAGCAACAAGAAGCAATGTGTGCCTGTACACCGGAGGAGGTCTATCATGGCAGACACTGATAAACTGCATTTTGTGTTGAGTGAAGTAAATAAGTACTTAAAGTTCAGCCGCAACTCCCTCAACAATGTGAGCCCTGCGGATTATACACAGGTGCAGCTCATTTATAGATTTGTACTCGCCAACAGCCACCAGGGGGCAGGGTACAAAGCACAAAAGATCAATTTGCCTAAGTTTCTTCCCACCACCCTCTAAGAGCTGGTGTTTTTGTTACCCAGGTGAAGGTACTTCTTGGACATCGTGTCATCCAGGTGGCTTGTGGGAGCAGAGACGCTCAAACTTTAGCCCTCACAGATGAAGGTACTCGATCATCCTTTAGAAATAAGTAGCTGTAGACATTGATGCGCTTTGTGTCTTCATCTGCTGCGTCTACACACTGTCTTGACAGGGTTGGTGTTCTCGTGGGGTGACGGCGATTTCGGGAAGTTGGGCCGTGGAGGCAGTGAAGGGTGTAATGTCCCACAGAACATAGAAAGGCTGAACGGACAAGCTGTTTGCCAGATTGAATGTGGAGCACAGTTCTCTTTGGCCCTCACCAAATCTGGAGTTGTGTGGACCTGGTAATACACATGAACAACAGCTCTCTGCACCTCAGAGCAACCTTACATGTCGGACGTCCTCTGTTGTTGTTACTCATTAAATCTGATCCAGATTTCTTTCTTTCTTTCTAGGGGCAAGGGCGACTATTTCCGACTAGGCCACGGCACCGATGTCCATGTACGCAAGCCTCAGATGGTGGAGGGACTGAGAGGCAAGAAGATTGTCCATGTTGCTGTCGGAGCATTGCATTGTCTGGCTGTCACAGAGACAGGACAGGTTTGTCCAGACATGCCCATACATTGAATTAGTGAGCCGAGAATATTGTCCAGGTTCTTGTATTTTTTTGTGAAATTATGCTTTCTCTGGATGAGAAAATGTCGCGCCAGAGTGAGGTCCCGCACATAGAAGAAGCTTTATTGCCCTATTCCTTCCATTTAAGTCAAAGATCTCCCACACACACTGTGCACTTGATTAATCATCAGTGCCATTCAGACCTTGATCAGATCAACACATCAGTTTGAAACAATCATATGCGGATGAAAACTTGCTACAAAGATCGCTGTGGTTTTGTTTTTTGTTTTTTTTTTAAATCTCTGTATTTTGCACTGCTGAAGAAAGTTTAAATGCTGTACTCACTTTTCCCTCTCTCTCAGGTGTACGCGTGGGGTGACAATGATCACGGGCAACAGGGTAACGGCACCACCACAGTCAACAGGAAGCCCACGTTGGTTCAGGGGCTAGAGGGCCAGAAGATCACCCGGGTGGCCTGCGGTTCCTCCCATAGTGTCGCCTGGACAACCGTGGATGTGACCACACCTTCAGTCCATGAGCCTGTCCTTTTCCAGACAGCCAGGGACTCCTTGGGTGCATCCTATCTGGGTAATCCTTCCTCTTAGTGTCCTGCAGACTTCTGCGGTTCACCTGCAGTAACCGCAGATAAACATCCTGTTGGTTATTTTCTTTCCCTTTTTATTCTTTACCATATGCTGTGAAGGAGTCCAGTCTGACAGCGACTCATCAGCAGTGAGCAATAAGATGAACGGACAGATCAGCGTCAAACCAAATCGGCCCTCACTGGCCAAGATTCTCCTCAGTCTGGACGGTAACCTGGCCAAACAGCAAGCCCTCTCCCATGTCCTGTCAGCCCTGCAAATCATGTATGCCAGGTAAGTTCCCTCCAATCACTCACACTATGCTTTCGCACAAATGGCCACCAGCTCGCATGCCATCCTGTTTTGTCAATCAGGGAAGTTCGAGTCTGCACCATTCCCTCGTTTTGTTTTCCCCAGGGATGCTGTGGTTGGTGCTCTGATGCCGGCCAGCATGATTCTACCAGTGGAGTGTCCTTCCAGCTCACCTGTCCCTCCACCAGACTGCTCCTCCTCCTCGAGTGACGACGAAGGTTCCCCTGGTCCACCCGAAGCAGAGGAACGGGTCAGCCCAAGTCCATGGCAGGACAAGAAAGGAGAGGTAAGAAAACTCTGTAAACCGGTCTCCTGAAGATGAGCTTCTACTTTGAAAATCTGATGATAGAGTCATTTGGTATGTTTTTGTTTTTATTTTGCTTTTGATCTTATTTTAGTAACGCCTCAAACTGAATTTTATGCAGGATTTCTGTAAGGAGGTCACACGGTGTGTACTACTTCCATAATGATCAGCTGTGTAGTTGCAACTATCAGCAAACTGTATTTAGGTCCAAGTTGGAAACACAAGTGCCTCCCTCAGGACTGGTCACATTGTCAAGAGGAATACGCTTGCCTGATCGTGTTGTATCAGTTTTCCCTCAGATTGAGGAGACCACAATGGTTGCTTTTTGGCACATGTGGAGCATGAAGACCCTGCTTAATAATTTTTAGACCTTTGGAGTCACGTACACCTGCCAGGGAGTGAATTTAATTTCCTTTCACCTTTGCCTCTACACATTTTCTTTTGAGCAGGTTCCCTCTTCAGAGGATGCTGTCACACCATCGTCAGCTGTGACTCCATCCGCCTGCGGTGCGTCCTCGCGTCCATTCATCCCCGTCACTGATGACCCTGGCGCCGCCAGTATCATCGCAGAAACGATGACGAAGACTAAAGAGGTTAACCCGACTTTGAATATTTAGATGAAGATGCGTCTGCACGCATGCCTACTCCATCTGAACAGATTTCTTTTTCTTTTCATGTCCAGGACTCTGAGAGCCAGAACAAGGTTGTCGGCCCTGAACCGCAGTACCTGGATGAATTCACAAGTCTGCTTGTGCCTGATGACACACGGGTGATGGTGGATCTGCTGAAACTGGCAGTGTCTTGTCGCTCCGGGGAAAAGGGCCGAGAGGTGTTGTCAGCAGTGCTGTCTGGCATGGGCACAGCTTATCCGCAGGTCATACACTTTACTCTGCGCCGCTTCACTTTTATGCCTTTGAGATTTCATAAAGCAGACCGCAAACATTTGTATTCTCTCACTTTGCGCCTCACAGGTAGCAGACATGCTCTTAGAGCTGTGCGTCACCGAGTTGGAGGATGTTGCAACAGATTCCCAGAGTGGCCGGCTGTCTTCTCAGCCAGTTGTAGTGGAGAGCAGCCATCCGTACACCGACGACACATCCACAAGTGGCACTGTGAAAATCCCAGGTAAACTGCTGAATGAGACTTTGAATGAAATCTCCTTTCTATAGCATTAAGTAATCAAGCAATTGTTGACAGCAAAGTAGGATGTTGATTGAGGCTAATATCCAAAGTGGAGTGACAGACTTCTTTTATTTTGCTTTGATAGGTGCCGAAGGCCTGCGGATCGAGTTTGATCGGCAGTGCTCCACAGAGAGACGTCACGACCCACTAACAATAATGGACGGAGCCAATAGGATTGTCTCGGTTCGATCAGGTGAAGAGGAGACGCCCCAGGATTGTGCACCATATGACGCCGTCAGCGGGTATGGATCGAATGACTTATTTCATCTGCTTTTCAGGGCGCGAATGGTCTGACTGGTCCAGCGAGTTACGAATCCCAGGTGATGAACTTAAATGGAAATTCACCAGCGACGGTTCGGTTAACGGCTGGGGCTGGCGCTTCACCGTATACCCCATCATGCCCGCTGCCGGTAAGATCTTGACGAACAAAGCCATTTGTCGCCAGGCCTTTGCTGAAATCCTGCCGCATGATTGCCACTACACCCGCCATCGTACACACTTCAGATGCTTTTAACGCTGACCCGTGTCGTCCCTGCCCTCAGGCCCCAAAGACCTGCTGTCTGATCGCTGTATCCTGTCCTGCCCCTCTATGGACTTGGTGACGTGCCTCCTGGACTTCAGGCTCAACTTCGCCTCTAACAGGAGCATCGTTCCCCGTCTGGCGGCTTCCCTTGCAGCCTGTGCCCAGCTTAGTGCACTCGGTATGATGAGCAGAATGCTAAAGATGAATTTCTTAAATGTAGCTTAGATGGTATGATTTACGAGGTAGGGAACACCTTATTCTTGAGGATCTGAGTTTTTTTTTCTCCCATATACTCCCACACTCAATTCATCCCTGAAGCCGCCTCTCTGAATTTTACACATCCTCACATTTCTTTTGCTCTCTTGGCAACATAGTCAAGTTCCTAGAGAGCAGCAGTGGGTTCAGTGATTTTCTGGAGGATTGCTCAGGGCTGCTTTGTAAGAGGACCCTGCGATCGAACTAGCAAATGTCTGGCAATTTTTTGTAAGCTGTTTTCCTTACCATCCATCCACCCTCCAACCATTTTATCCCTGAGGGAAATAACCTGTCTGCATCTGTCCCGTCCTCATTTCAAACCAAGCAGTTGTAGGATCAGTATCCAGCTCGGGCTCACCTCGCTCACATCAAGAGTAGCCCAGAATCAAATTAGCACCCATCTTGTTTTTGACGACAGTTCCTCCTCCTGAGCACCGCTGCATTATGAGGATTATCTGGGTTTGTTAAAGTGTCCTTAGCAAGACACTGAATCTTGAACTGTCGTACAAGTTTGTCCCTTGCATGGTCACTGTGAAGTGGGTGAATATGCGTCCATTTTTGAAATGAGAAGGATGAAAACATCCAAATTTATATCATACAAATATTGCATTCTGCTGTTGTTCTGTAAGACTCTTCATCAATTCTGTCATCGTGCTGATCGACCATTTTGTTTTGCACAGCTGCTGGCCATAGGATGTGGGCTCTGCAAAGACTCCGTAAACTTCTGACCACTGAATACGGTCAATCCATCAACATTAACAGGCTGCTTGGAGACAGCGAGGGAGAAGCTCGGTCTATGGTGAGTGCAGGCCGAGCGCTCACGTTTGATACACACCAGTGTGTGTATCATATTTCTTTTATGACAGAATTGAACGTCATTCAAGGGGAGGAGTCATCTCCAAAGCAAAGTTGCAATGTGCTTAAATTTTTGACTGCAAGTCTTTTATTTTCAACACATTAAGATATGCAGTGCATGTACCTCAACCACCTCCTTCACCACTGAACATTTTTATGATATTCCTGAGCAACGGTCTTATCAGCAGGGCGTCCTTGGGGACTTGTCTTTGGTAAAACGGTGCACATTTTACAGAGCAAAATTGCACCTCTAGGACACTTGATTGGCCCAACAATCTGCCTGAGGGCCTTTGTATCTCTCTGCAGCAATTAAGTCTTGAGGTGAAGTAAAAGCGCTCATTTCATTTTGATACACTAGCCTGACAGAATCTATGTTAGAATAAGTACCGGAGCAGAAAAGCTCCCCAAAAATGCTTTGTTGCTTCGAGGTACAGCTCATGTTTATGGATGAGTTTATTAAGGCTCTGATCACACACTTTTTATTGGAATTCATGGAGATGCATAGCTACTTGAAAAGCAATCCATTGTACAAAAAGCGAGGCTTTTACGCTGCCCGTGCTGGCATTGGTCCCTGTGAATCAATTGTGTGTCTGCTCCATTGATGCTGCCCCTAACATTTTGTGTCCCTATTATGTTCTCATCTCCCTTATTTATCCAGTGCTATCGTATCCTGCTCCGCTCATTTTTTTTTGTTTGATTCGTCTCATTTCTGGATTTCAGAGTTTCACCGGCAGTGCACTTGCTGCCTTGGTGAAGGGGCTACCTGAAGCTCTGCAGAGGCAGTATGAGTACGAAGATCCTATCGTCCGAGGAGGGAAGCAGCTCCTCCACAGCCCATTTTTCAAGGTAAGCTCACAATTTTTCTTATTTAGAGTCCGAACATAAGTTGGGATAAATGTGGCCCCCCTGACTTTTACATTATGTGAAGGTTCTGGTGGCCCTGGCCTGCGATCTTGAGCTGGACACCCTGCCGTGCTGCGCTGAGACCCACAAGTGGGCGTGGTTTCGCCGCTACTGCACCGCCTCGAGAGTGGCCATATCTCTGGACAAGCGAACCTCTCTACCGAGACCTTTCCTGGATGAGGTAGGCGTGCCAGACCAAACGGCACATCGTCGGATATCGTCATCACCTCCAATGTTCCCCAACAACTTTTCCCTCCTCAACTCCTGTGAAGGTTACAAAGAAAATTCGCGAGCTCATGGCCGACCACGAGAGCATGAACGGCCTCCACGAAAGTCACGACTTGTTCAAGCGCGAGCACGACGAGCAGCTCGTACAGTGGATGAATCGACGACCGGACGACTGGACCCTGTCTGCCGGGGGCAGCGGCACCATCTACGGCTGGGGCCACAACCACAGAGGCCAGCTTGGAGGTATAGAGGGGGCAAAGGTCAAAGTACCCACCCCAACAGAGGCCCTTGCCACACTAAGGCCGGTTCAGCTCATCGGAGGGGAGCAGACACTGTTTGCCGTCACTGCAGATGGAAAGGTTTGACCAAAACTGAATTATATCTCTTAGATTACGCCACATCAACCAAATAGGATGTATTCTGTCCATCTTCTCCCTCTTTTGGATTGACTGCAAGTGAATTAAATGACACACAGGGTAGAATATCATGCTAATGCATTTGTTCTTAACCCACAGCTGTATGCAACAGGATATGGGGCTGGCGGCAGGCTTGGCATCGGTGGCACCGAGTCCGTGTCCACACCCACTCTCCTGGAGTCCATCCAGCACGTCTTTATCAGGAAAGTGGCCGTGAACTCTGGAGGAAAGCACTGCTTGGCACTGTCATCGGAAGGAGAAGTCTACTCATGGGGCGAGGCAGAGGATGGAAAACTTGGCCATGGCAACAGAAGGTCAGCAATGACACGCCGTGAATCTTAAATTCATAATATACACCCATCGTAACAATGAAAAAGAAGCGCCTGATGGTAATAAGTGACTCCTCTTGACCACAGCCCGTGTGACCGTCCTCGTGTGATTGAGTCCCTGAGGGGGGTGGAAGTGGTGGACATCGCTGCAGGGGGGGCTCACAGCGCCTGCATTACCGCCAGCGGGGAGCTCTACACCTGGGGCAAGGGTCGTTATGGGAGACTGGGCCACGGAGACAGCGAAGACCAGCTCAAGCCAAAGTTGGTCAGTGAGCTCTTTGTTAAGTCCGTCAGTTTGTCTGTCTGCCTCTGAGATCACGCATGAAAGTAGTTGCAGTCACGCGTCAACTTCGTGACCACCGTCAGGAGACAATACTCAGTCAGCGTGGGTCCAATTTGTCCAGGTGGATGCACTGCAGGGTCACAGGGTCATCGACGTAGCCTGCGGCAGCGGGGACGCCCAGACGCTGTGTTTAACGGACGATGACATGGTCTGGTCTTGGGGGGATGGAGACTACGGAAAGTTGGGCCGGGGCGGGAGTGATGGCTGCAAAATCCCGATGAAGGTACATCCATTGACCTCATATATTTTAGTTCACTACTTCATACCTGCTGCCTCCTGTAATAGTAATGGAATTAGGAATTGCACATCTGTTTATCAGTTATAATCAGCTGGTGCTTTTTAATGCATGTTTTTGTCTTTTTTGTCATCAGATCGACTCCCTCACTGGTCTGGGTGTGGTCAAAGTGGAATGTGGCTCACAGTTTTCTGTGGCTTTGACCAAGTCTGGAGCTGTGTACACCTGGTATGTTCTGTGAAACACAGATCTGAGACAGTTTAAGGGTTTTGCGATTCTCAGCTTTCACCTGTCTTTTACTTAGGGGGAAAGGAGACTACCACCGGTTGGGCCACGGCTCTGACGACCATGTTCGAAGACCCAGACAGGTCCAAGGGCTTCAAGGGAAAAAGGTCATTGCCATTGCCACAGGGTCGCTGCACTGCGTGTGCTGCACAGAGGACGGTAAGTCGGATCACGTTGTCGTTGACTTGGTGCTCAACATCGCAGGTGTTGATCAAACGTCGACATTTTTCTCTGTGTTGCCACACAGACGATGAGATATACGTAGTAATGAGTTAACCGCGGCTGCCTTCATTGACACAGGCGAAGTGTACACGTGGGGCGACAACGACGAGGGCCAGCTGGGCGACGGCACGACGAACGCCATCCAAAGGCCGCGGCTGGTAGCCGCGCTTCAGGGCAAGAAGATCAACAGGGTGGCCTGTGGTTCCGCCCACACACTCGCGTGGTCCACGAGCAAGCCCACAAATGCCGGAAAGCTTCCCGCACAGGTGCCTTGCCTCTCTATGCTTATGGATCACGTTTCAAATTTTCAAATTTTTTCAAACTGCTGCAGTGGTGACGTCTCGGATTACAGCTTCCAGTAGATGGCAGTAAAGCTTTGCATAGGGGATCTCCATCAAACACAGATTTTTTTTTTTTTTTCTTCCAGGTGCCCATGGAGTACAACCACCTTCAGGAGATCGCCATCATGGCCCTGAGAAACCGTCTGTTGCTGCTGCACCACATCTCCGAGCTCTTCTGCCCCTGCATACCCATGTTCGATCTGGAGGGTCGCCTTGGCCAGACCGGTCAGGGTGTCTCGGTGGGCTTCGACACACTCAGGGGGATCCTCATCTCCCAGGGCAAGGTAGGTGGACAGTATGTCTAATCCGCTGCAGCTCAAAGATAGTGGCGCATCTGTGTGTGACACCATGATGTCATCGTTTCCAAACAGGAAGCTGCATTTAGGAAGGTAGTCCAAGCCACCATGGTGAGGGACAGACAGCACGGACCAGTGGTAGAGCTGAATAGAATTCAGGTAAAGAAGGAGGCACTTCACTAACACCTCTCGCCACTCGTAAAGTATTTCACATTTGTTGTAGCTGCGTTTTGTCACGGCTCCTCTCTCCGACCGTGTCCCCTCACTCCCTATTGGCCGCTCTTCCGCCTCCTCTCTCTCTCTCTCACACTCGGTCCGGACAGCATTCCTCCTGAGCATTCCCCGCGGTGCATTCTGTAATGGGATTCGTGGGCGGTGTGTGTGTATGTGTGTGTGTATGTGTGAGAGAGATGCTGCCTGTCTGTACTGGCTCCTGCTTTGAGATTTTTGTTAGCCTTTTACTCCGCTGAGTTTGAGCCCGGTCCGCTGCCCCTCCACACACACCCCCTGCGGCTCAGACTGTGGGCTCAAACCGAGTGCTGTCATATCCAGAAATCTGTGCCCATCAGCGTTTCCTCCCTTTCAAGGGGAGAGGCAGTGAACACCAAAGCGGAAGATCACAAAAACCTCCACTCCTATTTTTATTTTTTTTTTTTTTTCCTCACTCTGCAGGTGAAGCGTTCCCGTAGCAAAGGGGGCCTGGCAGGTCCTGACGGAACCAAGTCTGTGTTTGGTCAGATGTGTGCCAAAATGAGTTCATTCAGTCCAGACAGCCTGCTGCTCCCCCACCGAGTCTGGAAGGTCAAATTTGTGGGTAGGTGTGAGACAAAAAAAACAAGAAACAAAAAAGGAAAACATTACCGGGCACATATCGTCCACAGATCACCCTTTACACACACGCGCTCATCTCCGCCTGGTCTCTTCGCAGGGGAGTCAGTGGACGACTGCGGCGGCGGTTACAGCGAGTCCATCGCCGAGATGTGCGAGGAGCTCCAGAACGGCCTGACCCCGCTGCTTATCGTCACCCCCAACGGCCGCGACGAGTCGGGGGCCAACCGCGACTGTTTCCTCCTCAACCCCGCCGCCAAGTCTCCCCTCCACATGAGCATGTTCCGCTTCCTAGGTACAACCCAGCTAATCTCCTTTTCAGATCTCGATCGTGGTGTATACGCAGGGTAACACAGGCGGACCTCGAAGGGTTTGATCATCCTCCTTACGATTTTGCTTTTGGTTTCTCGCAGGAGTGCTCCTGGGCATCGCCATTCGAACTGGCAGCCCGCTCAGCCTCAATCTGGCCGAGCCGGTGTGGAAACAGTTAGCCGGCATGAATCTGACCATTGCTGACCTCAGTGAGGTGCGTACATCACGCTCGTCTTCTCAGTGGACTCCAATCTATCTCCATATTGGGTGGGTGAGGTGTTTAATCCACCTCACCACCCATATGTATTGATTGGCTGCTTTTATTCAATATTTTAGCATTATTTGGACTGAGAGTCATATGGAAAGTCACCAGGGTTGTCAGTGTTACCTCAGCTTCCAATCTCTGTCTGAGACTTCTGGGTTTTTGCTTTTTTTCCAGCCTGCCATCAGCTTTTATGTAATCAGGGCCCTCATGATCCGGTCCAAGAAACCGTTACTATACATTCCTTCCCGGATCACAGTTTAAGCCCATCACCTCCCTCACATGGCTCACGGTGGTACAGACAGCGTCCTTGTGTTCACCAGGCAACATGAAATACGCCTCTGATCTCTTACCGTATCTAGACAAGGGCTAGGATTTCCATCCATTTTTTAAAAGACCCGAGCCCACAGCCCTCGCTCTGGCCTTTTGTGCTCGTCACGGCGTGCGTGCGTGTGCGCATTCCTGCCCTCATGCCGTGATCATGAGCTCCTGAAGCATCTCTGGCATTATATTGTGGAAGCCGGGGTCTCACAAAGCGGCTTTTATCCCGTGCCTTTGCCTTGAGATATGGGAAAGGTTAGCCAGCACAAGACTGAAATGAGCGGAAATGACAAGTCAGGCCTTACAGTAGCATTGTTCCCATCTGCTGGGTGCGTGCTCTCAAACACATGGAGTCATGAATGACTGTGTGTGTGTACGTGTGTGCGCGTGCGCGCGTGTGTGTACGTGAAGGATTGAGCACTTCAACACATTTACAGCTCTTCTGACCCCACCTCCCCCCGGCCCACTCCTCACAGGTTGATAAAGATTTTATTCCTGGCTTGATGTACATCCGGGACAATGAGGCCACAGCGGAGGAGTTTGAGGCCATGACGCTGCCCTTCACCGTGCCCAACGCCAGCGGCCAGGACATCCAGCTGAGCTCCAAGCATTCCCACATCACCCTGGAGAACAGGGCCGAATATGTTCGCCTTGCCATTAATTACAGGTCAATTAGCAAGCGGATGTCTTATATTCATGATTTGATAATAACCCACAATATCTAATGATACATAACAGAATGATAATGGATAATATCTTTTCAATACAATCATAATATTGACAAACAATCATCCTAGTCACATTAATTCATTGAATGAATAAAAATCAATAATTATTGTTCCCCAACCCTCCAGATTACATGAATTTGATGAGCAGGTATCAGCAGTGCGCGAGGGAATGGCTCGTGTGGTTCCGGTGCCACTACTCTCCCTCTTCACCGGCTACGAACTGGAAACTATGGTGGGTGTGCACACATTCCCAAGCCGAGAACTTATCCACCGCGCCGTCACGTTTTCTTGTCGCCTGATTTAAACTCCATTCCCCCTCCTCCTCCTCCTCCTCCTCTCACCGAGCAGGTGTGCGGAAGCCCGGACATCCCTCTCCACCTGCTCAAGTCCGTGGCCACATACAAGGGAGTGGAGCCCACGGCGCCTCTCATCCAGTGGTTCTGGGAAGTGATGGAGTCCTTCTCCAACACTGAGCGCTCCCTCTTCCTACGGTTCGTGTGGGGACGCACGCGCCTGCCGCGCACCATCGCAGACTTCCGCGGGCGAGACTTTGTTGTTCAGGTGAGAGGGGGGGGTGCCGTGTGGTGTCGCAAGCTGTTAGCACTTCCTCCGCTTTTCTTCGGCGCCGAGTGCTCGAGAGCGCGAGGCGATTGGCTGTCATAACAAACTGTTATTAAAAAAACAAAAAAAAAAAATATATAAGCATTTAATTTTTTTGTCAAGCCTTCACACATTGATGGATTGGATCGATGTGTGACGACCAGACAAGTCTCCACCGTTAGGTGGCGCTACAGGAACATCAGTTTTTGGCAGTTTCTCCCACTGAATTTGTTGTTCTGTCCATCCCCCTTTTGTTTCCATCAGTCTGTCTGCCTGTCTCGATCTATATCTGTCAGCTCCTCTGCTTGTCTCTATTTATATCTGTCAATCAATCTGCCTGTCTGTCTCTTATTGTATCCTGATCCATCTGTCTGTCTTTCCTTCCTGTTGGAAGAGTGTGGAGTCTTGTAAACATATGATGGATGGAGTCATGTGTTTATATGTCTCTGCAGTTATACCTCTGTGTGTGTATGTGGAGGCGCAGTAGGGTATGTAATCATCTACACACTGTATGCCGTAGGTATACAGTATAGACATAGAATACTGAGTATGGGCAGGTATCTCTTGAATACTATGCTTAGAAATTTGTACTTGTTAGATTGTCACCCTTTACATGACAATGTATGTTGCGGCATGCAGTGCAAGCAGCACACAACAAGAAGAACACACAACCAGTGTGTTCCGCGTACACTGTGATATTTTTTACAAAACCTCAGCTCGTCCCCGTCTTTGCGCAGGTGCTGGACAAGTACAACCCGCCCGACCACTTCCTCCCCGAGTCCTACACCTGCTTCTTCCTGCTGAAGCTGCCCAGGTACTCCTGCAAACAGGTGCTGGAGGAGAAGCTGAAGT
>OMPJ01038652.1:6831-18051 GCA_900312935.1 Carapus acus | reverse complement strand
GGGTTGGGGGGCGCACCATGAGGAACCTGCCTCCTCCCTCTCTCCTCCTCCTCTGACGTGAAGACAGCGATAGAGATCACCTCAGATTTATTAGGGATCCCGGCAGGACGCGTTGTCACGCTGTCGGCGGATTGCTCATATGTCAAATAAGGTGAACGCCGTGGCATTCGTCGGTTTAAACGTGTCAGCCAGCGGAGGTTTGTGACAGGAGCTAATACGGCTGAGTGGAGCTCTCTGATCTTCCCGTCCTCCTCTGGTCGGAGTGAGAAAGAAGGAGATAAATCAGCGTCCAATCGGGTCTGATAGGGGGAGGCTCCTGCCGACCGAATTGGCGAATATTTGGTGGTGGCTATGATCCAACACAAATCTGGATAGTTGTTCTAAAAAAAATTGAAGACAATGAAAAAAAATTGGTCCCGAAACAGCCAGACTGGGATGCAATGCAATGCACTGCCACAGGAAGTCAGAATTGACCTTGACAAAAAGCCCTGTAGCAATTACTGTAAGTCCTGCTCATGCTGACGGTGCACATAGCACGGCAGAAATAGGGCGTCGTCGTGGACAACCAAATCAGAGGGCGTGAAATTAGCCTGTGGAATGATGGGTGTGTAATTATCACTTAAGCGATAAAGATGATCACGATCGCATCTCACACTGCGACAGGTGTTTTCTGATTTGGCATGGGTTGCTAATGGTCATCGTCGCAAGCTTCGGCACATTTCTGAAACTGAACACGCAAATGAGGCTAGAGAGGTGGAGATCATACGCAGTAATGTAAACATGCATCTCATTCATGCTTAGAGATGTATCATGACGAATGATACAGATAAGAATAATCACATCTTGTGATCCAAATATATATAAGTATCATCATTGCCAAACTAAGGACTTTTAAAAATCACAATCAATCTGATTGTCTGTAGTTTACAGAAAACGTGACGTACAGTGTTGTTATTTTGCATTCCAAGTCCAAGAAGTGTTCATGAAAAATGTCGAGTAGTTCTTGTCAGAGCATATGGATGTGGAATCAAATGTGAAATAAATAAATAAATAAATAAATGAATAAATAAATAAATAAATAAATAAATAAATAAATAAATAAATAAATAGATGGATTAATGAATAGAGAAAGAAAGAAAGAAAGAAAGAAAGAAAGAAAGAAAGAAAGAAAAAAAAAATATATATACAATCAGAATCGTTTCAAGTCCATTCTCTGTCATATCATTTCATAACATTGGCAAAATATCTTTGAAAATGTTATTCCAACAGCCATTGATCTCCAAAATAAGTGCATGTATTAGCCTTAGTGTAAAAAAAAAAAAAAATCAGCAATGTTTGTCGTCAATTTTACTGTAATTTTAGATGAACGTCTCTGAGTAATTTGGTCCCTTTGCATAATAATCAGTTATGTTTATGCCAACAGTTGGTTCCTCAAATTATCATTTAGTTTAGCTGAGACAAACGTGTGCTAGCGCCATAACCAGGTTGCATTACTGTGGCTCTCTGATTTCATATTTCCCTTATACACTGTCTGGCATTTGAATGGATTGGTCAGAAACAACAACAACAACAACAACAACAACAACAAACAAAAAATAAATCAACAAAACAATCACAGTCTGCGTATGCATTTCTCTCTCGCTCTCCCTCTCTGTGTGTGTTCGGTTTGTGTGTGTGTGTGTGTGTGTTCGGTTTGTGTGTGTGTGTGTGTGTGTGTGTCAAGTCAAGTCAAGTCAAGTTCGGTCAAGTCAAGTCAAGTCAAGTCAAGTCAAGGCAAGGCAACTCAATTTCATTGGTAAAGCGCCGAATCATAACAGGAGTTATCTCAAGAAACTTGACAAGATGGAGCAGGTAGTGCTCCTTAGCATGTAAACAGTCAAGGTCTATGGCAGTGGTCCTCAACCTTCATTGCGCCACGGACCGGTTCCATATCAGAAGATATTCTCACAGACCGGCCAAGTGTTTTGAATAGTTAGCGAAAATGACTTAGGCGGTCGCTGTCGCCATGGTTCCCCCGGTAACGGCGCAAGGTGTGTGTGATTCACACGCCGAAAAGTGGTACAGAATGGCAGAATTAGCCGTCCAAGGTGCATGTTCTCATGGAAAAGGATCCTTGTTATTGCCTGTAGGTTGTGGAGAGTTCGGAGGGAAATAAAGCGCCTGCTCGCAGGCTAAAAAAAAACCTCCGTCGCTGTTTTAATATATGTGTGTATTTTCACGGGAGGCTTGTAACCGCTGAACACGCTAGGCTTGGTAAGCTAGCCGCTAGCTTTTCTGTACCAAGGTTCAGGGACCAGAGGCAGATATGAAGTAAAATGTGACCGAGGCAAGCACCTTAACACGAGTCAATAGCGAGTCGTGGACAGATGTGACGGAGAGGATCCGTTCATTTTCCAAAATAAAACATCGTTCAGAATAGCTTAAGTTTTGTATATGTCCCTGCGGCCCGGTACCTATTGGCCCACGGACCAGTACCGGGGTCCGCGGTCTGGGGGTTGGGGACCCCTGGTCTATGGGATGGGCACACAGAGATCCAACATATCCCCCATTAGCAACAGTGGCAAGGAAGAACTTCCATTAAAGGGAAAAAACCTTGAGCAGGCCAGCCTGCAAGTGGGCGGCCAACTGCCTTGACTGGTTGGGTTGAAGGAGAGAGGGCAGGGGAGAAAGACAGAGAGAGAGTCGGAGAGAGACACAGGCTCCTCAAGGCCCTCCCCAGGCCGGGGACTGCCACCTCCCCAACTTCCCGTAAGTTCCGCCCTTGGCCCTGCCCCCAATTCTACTCTTACTGATTTTAGGAATTACCAGTGACTGCGATTTCGGATCGCAGAGCTCTGGTGGGATGATAAGGCACAATCAGCTCTTAAAGGTATGATGGTGCCTGATTGTTGAGCGCCTTGTCAGTGAGGAGAAGGATTTTAAATTCTATTCTCGATTTTAAAGGCAACCAGTGCAGAGAAGCTAACACTGGGGAGATGTGGTCTCTTTTCATAGCTCCTGTCAGTATAAGTGCTGCAGCATTTTGAAGCAGCTGGAGAGGCTTCGGTGTCTTGTTGCTACAGCCTGCAAACAAAGAATTGCTGTAATCCATTCTGGAGGTAACAAAAACATGAATTAGCTTCTCAGCATCTTTTAGTGACAGCATGTACCAAACCTTAGCAATGTTATGTGAGTGAACGAAGGCGGTTCTTGACATTTGTTTAATGTGGGCATTCGGTTACAGGTCTTGATCGAAGGTGACTCCTAAATTTCTTATGGATGTGCTGGAGGCCAAGGTAAAGCCATCCAGACTTGCCATATCATCACCTAAGGAGTTTTTAAGGTGCTCTGGACCTACAACAATAACTTCAGTGTGTGTGTGTGTGTGTGTGTGTGTGTGTGTGTGTGTGAGTGAGTGAGTGAGAGAGAGAGAAGAGAAACAAATGATGTTTGATGAGAAATAAGAAAAATTCTTTGAATAGTAATGTGAACCTAGCAGTATTGTGCAAGCACCGCACACCTGAGACTGATGTGTCTTTTATGAAAAAGTAATTACTTAAATTGAAAAAAAAGTAATTACTTACAAAACAGACTCATAAATGAAACTTTGCAGACTGAGATCTTCTCTTGAGCCCTCGTCAGTACGTAGTAGTTGATTGTCATGTCTGTAGCTTTTTGCTAGGCGGGATTTTGCACTTTCTTCTTCGCGCAACTGCCTTCACATCCTTGTATGACAACAGCGCTGCACCTTCTCTGGGGTTGTGTAAACAGTTGTATTTATGTAGGCAACATCATCTGTGAACTGTGTCGCCGCCTGGCACACCTTATAGTTGTCAAACATCACACACACGTGCATCAGTTGGTGACACAGATACACACAAAACACACATTTGTCAGATGTGCATGACAAAATCTGTACAGCCAGTAAAACAAAATCTAAACATTAAGCATTGAAAGACAAAGGAGGATGGCATTTATCGGTCAACAGGGGTAGCCTCGGCGACCTAATCCCTGCACTAATCAACCAGCATTTGGGACAAGAAATGTCACTTCACTGGAGGGGAAGGAGCCTGAGCTGGTGTAACAGGTGGAGCGTTTCCGACTAGAGATAGTCAGCGTTACCTCTATGCACAGCCTGGGCTCTGAATCCCAACTCCTTGAGACTCTGGACTCTCTTCCTCTCTGGAGTTGCCCGTGGGAGGAGGAAGCCAGCTGAAGTGGGCTTACTTAAAGCCCCCCAGCTCTGCCGTCACGTCTTGGAGTTTTCCTCTGTGAACCCAGCCTTCCTGGATGTCATCGGTTGGGTACTAGATCGTACCCCATCTGGGGACTCCATCGTTCTACTGGGGGACTTGAACGCCCACGTGGGCAGTGACAGCAGTGCCTGTAGAGGTGCGATTGGGAGGAACGGCCTTCCTGATCTGAACCCGAGCGGTGTTTTGTTGTTGGACTTCTGTGCTGGTCACAGTTTGTCAAAAACAAACACCATGTTTGAGCATACAGTTAGGGTGTCCATCAGTGCACTTGGCACCAGGACACCCTTGGCCAGGGATCGATGAATGATTTTGTAATCGTATCATCTGACCTCCGGCCACATGTCTCGGCGACTAGGGTGAAGAGAGGGGCTAGGCTGTCAACCACCTGGTGGTGAGTTGGGTCTGCTGGCGGGGGAGGAAGCCGGACATACGCAGCAGGCCCAAACGTATTGTGAGAGTAGTTTGGGGAAGTCTGGCAGAGCCCTCTGTCAGGGAGATCTTCAAGTCCCACCTCCGGGAGATCTTCAACCAGATGGAACATCCAGGGGAGGCTGGGGACATAGAGTGCGAGTGGACTATGATTTCTGCCTCCATTGTTGAAGCAGCAGCCCAAAGCTGTAGCCGTAAAGCCGCGGATGCCTGTCACGGCAACAATCACCGAACCAGGTGGTGGACACCGGAAGTAAGGGATGCCGTCAAGATGAAGAGGGAGGCCTAACAGGCTCATCTGGCCTGTGGGTCTCCTGAGGCAGCTGACAGGTACCGGCAGGCCAAGCTTGTGGCAGCCCCAGGCTGTTGGCGAAGCAAAAACTCGGGTCTGGGAGGAGTATCACTCGGCCTCAAGGAAGTTCTGGCAAACCATCCAGCACCTCAGGAAGGGAAAGCAGTGCCCTCCCAACACTGTTTAAAGTGGAGGCGGGGAGCTGCTGACCTCAACTGAGGATGCGGTCGGGCGGTGGTGGGAACACCTTGAGGATCTTCTCAAACCCATTGGCATGTCCTCCACAGAGGAAGCAGAGGCTGGAGACTCAGAGGTGGATTCATTCATCACCCAAGCTGGCGGCACCAAGGTGGTTAAAAAGCTCGATGGTGGCAAGGTGCCGGGGGTGGATGAGATCTGCCCTGAGTACCTCAAGTCTCTAGATCAGTGGTTCTTAACCTGGGTCTGATCGAACCCCAGGGGTTCGATGACACAGTGTCAGGGGTTTGGCGGGGCGTGTCGCGGCCAAATCCACTCCCCTGGCGACAACTTTCGGTCGAGCAAAATTATTGTCAGTAGCACTGTAAAAAAGTGTTCTACACTCTGCGGGTGTGAGACGAGATCCTGCCTCAAGTGGAGGAGTTTAAGTATCATGGGGTCTTGCTCACAAGTGAGGATAGAATGGAACGGGAGATTGACCGACAGATCGGTGCAGCGGCAGCAGTGATGCTGTCGATGTATTGGTCTATCGTGGTGAAGAAGGAGCTGAGTCGGAAGGCAAAGCTCTCTATGTACCGATCAATGTGTTCCTACCCTCACCTATGGTCATGAACTTAGGGTCATGACCGAAAGGACAAGATCTTGGATACAAGCGGCCGAAATGAGCTTCCTCCAGGGTGGTGGGACGCACCCAATGAGATAGGGCGAGTAGTTCTGTCACTGGGAGGAGCTCAAAGTAGAGCACTGCTCCTCAGCATAGAGAGGAGCCAGCTCAGGTGGCTCAGGCATTTTTCTGGATGCCCGCTAGTTGCCTTCCTAGGGAGATGTTCCGGGCATGTCCCACTGGGGACATGCCAACCTTGAGGAAGACTAAAGGACACACTGGCGGGACTATGTCTCCCAATTAGCCCGGGAACACCTCAGGATCCTCCGAGGGGAGCTGGAGGAGGTGTCCGAGGAGAGTGAAGTCTTGGCTTCCCTTCTGAGACTGCTGCCCCCACAGCCTTGCCCTGGATAAGTGGAAGAAAATGGATTGATGGATGTAGGGAGATAATAAAGCTTAAAAGAGAGGATGACGCATCTCATCTAAGACCAAATGTGACAAAAATTTAATGAGAACAAAGGTGAAGATTTGATGGTGTTATGAATCAGACTGACCAGACTGATGATGCTAATGCTAATGCAAAATTTGATGATGTTGATGATGATGATACAGATGACGATTTTAATGATAGTGATGATGATGCTGACGGGCACTATAGAGTTTAACGATCCTCTCTTAAAGCAGAATTTGTGTCTACATCACTTCAATCTAATAGCAGGCCGTTTGTGTGGGTTCTGAAATATCAAGATGGAGTCACATTTTCTACCAGTAGGTGAAGAACAACCTGAGGAAAGGTGGGGCCTGATGATGATTAAGATGCAGTTGCTACTCCTGCTGCTGTTGCTGCTGATGATGATGATGACAATGATGATGACGATGACAATGATGATAAAGAAGAAGATGATGATGATGATGATGATGACGATGGCGATGACGATGATGATGTGTGACAGTTTGAAGCCATGAATCCATGTCTACCTCTAGCTCTTTGTCTTTACCATGTTTTCCTATTTGTTTTTGTCGCTTATGTAGCAGGTTTTGCACCGTGCTGCACTGCCCCTGTGGCTGGAGTTGTCATTGTTTGCCCAAAACCTTAAGCAACTTAGAAAAACGGAACATAACTTGATGAAACAAATGATAATATTTAACTTTGATCTTAAATAAAAGCTTACAAAACCATTAAACTTTCCCCTCTGATCACGCTGCTTAGCCACCGTGTTCAGTATCTTATTGAACTTTTTTTTTATGTCACAAAATTCCAGGTTTTTCCGTAAAGTAACAATTGATGGATTTGTGCCAGTTGGCGTTGTGGAAAATGCAACTTTGGCAGGCGTAACTTTGATTTATTGTGGATTAATTCCTTTGTGCCTACACCGGTTACACACAGGTAAGCAAGAAAACGACACCAGGTGCAAGATGTGCTGCATGTTTATAGCCGTCTCCATAATCCTGCCACACTGAGGGTAAACCAGATTAGGCTGCACAAAAGGGACGGGTTAGAGGCTGGTGATGAGTGAAGGAAATGGGTCAACTGGACATTCAAATGATTCCCACAAGAACCAGCAGCGACATCGGAAAACTGAGAGTAAATTCAATTCAATTCCATTTCAGTTCAATTCTATTTCTGTAGCGCCACATCATGACAGAAGTTATCTTAAAGCGCTTTCCATGATGAAGTTACAGATAGGGAACCAACACATCTCCCACATTAGCAAGCACTTGGCAAGGGTGGCAAGGAAAAATTCCTCTTCAGTGGAAAGAAACTTTGGACAGACCAGACTATAGCTGGGTGGTAGGGCTGGGCGAGTTGGCCTAAAAAAAATCTCAGATTTTTTAAATGAAAAATTTGATTTTCGTTTCGATTTTCGATTTATTTTTTCAATGCACTTAAAAACAACTGCAGACATCTGACATATTGTCAAAGTGCATCTTTATTGCTGTGGTTGTCCTCAGAGTTAAAATGCATATAAACAATCCAAAATAAGAAGTAAATGAGGCTCTGTCATTCAGCAATTTCAAGCTTTTACCCGTTATCAAAAGTGCAACAGCAACTTCACTGTACCTAAAATGATCTGATTAGGAACAGATAACATGTCCGTGGTAGCAGAGTAAAACGCCACCTCCTCCAGCTCAGCACCGATCTTTTGCCGAGTGGCAGTGTACAGGTGAGGCAGCGCTGTAGCGCTATAGCGCTGCCTCACCTGTATACGTATACGTTGGCGAAATACTTGCAACTGGGTACAATGAACCTTGCATCTAAAACTTTCAAAATAGTGACTAAAGCCTCGCTTTTCAACTGAATAAACTGGCAACATGTCTGTGGCAATATAAGACGTGATGGCCTCTGTAATCGCTTTCCAATGCGCTCCATTCTTATAATTAGGCACACAGTTTGTAAAGCTCTCAGAAAGTGTCATTTGCTTTTTAGCCGGTGTGCAAGAGCTGCCGTCTTCGTTTCGTAGCTGGTTACACTTCTCCCATTCTCCGGAATGTTTATTCTTCAGGTGCTGGAACAGATAAGTTGCATTGTTGCTTCCTGTAGCAACAGCCTTTAAACCTGTTTTACAGCGAGGCTTCGTCTGTTGTTAGTCTGATGCATCAAAACCGAACCAGTTCCAAATGATTTAATTAGTTGTGCCTTTCTTTGGAAGCAGCTCTTGTTTATATGCTGCCGCTGCCATGTTGTTTGTAATTGTGTTGCGCGAGGGAGGGGGATGGCTCACATTGCGCTACGGAAACCCACAAGAAACGGAACGCGAAAATTGTCGAAAAACTCGAATTTGCAAAATAAAAATCATTTTTAGCTACAAATTCGATAAATCGATTAAATCGATTTTTTTGCCCAGCCCTACTTGGTGGCCATCTGCCTTGACTGGTTGGGTTGAAAAAGAGGGAAAGAAAGAGAGAGGCAGAGACAGGTATACAGATGCACAACAGTGCTCAGTGATAGTGACTAGGTCACAATTGAATTTAGCATACAGTATATTAAGTGTATGTAGATATGTGTAAATATAAACAAGGCATGTGGATCTAAGGGCCCGGATGCTTTGGTGGTCTGTCATCACAGAAGTGTGTCACTCATCAGTGGTCATGCTCTAGCTGTGATCTACAGGTTGACAAAGCACGAGACACAAAGAGCCAAGTTAGCAACATGCATGAATGAGACATGGATGTACAGAGGTGAGAGATGGAAGAAGAGGGAAGAGTGGAGGAGGAAAGGAGAGAGACTCATTGCACCATGAGAAATCCCCCGGCAGTCAAAGTCTATAGCAGGTTTAGCTATAAGCTTTATTGAGAAGGAGAGTTTTAACCCTCTAACCCTAAAAGTAGTGAGGATGTCTTCCTCTCAGACTGAAACCGGAGGATGGTTCCATAGGAGAGGAGCCTGACAGTTAAAGGCTCTGCCTCCCATTCTTCTTCTACTAATTCTAGAAATCACAAGTAGCCCTGCATTCTGGGATCACAGAGTTCTAGTTGGATGGTAAGGCATCATCCGCTCTTTCAGATATGATGGTGCCTAATCATTCTGCGCTTTGTAGGTGAGGAAAATAATTTTGTATTCTTTCGTTGATTTTATAGGCAGCCAGTGTATAGAAGAACACAAAACCATTCAAATTGAAGTTGTTCATTCCAAAATCCATCTCACGAAATGTTACAACCTGCTTTCGGATTTCCTGTTGTTTTGATTTGTAAAATCAGCTCCCCTGGTAATCCTTTCAAGTGTGTTGCTAATTTTTACTATTCTTACTACTCACCTGTTACTGTTTTTGCTTAACCTTGTGTTTGTTCATGTTCTGCTCTCCCTCCTGGTTCCTTGTTTGCATGGCTCTCATATGTCCTTGTGTTTCGTCTCTCTCCATGTTCCCTGTTGTTATGTTGTCGTGAAAGATTGTGTTATATCTTGTCCGTCTTGTTTTGTTTTGTGTATCATTACGGCAATCTCCATTGTGCACTGAAATTTATTTATTTATTTATTCATTTATTTAATTATTTATTTATTTATTTAATTATTTAATTATTTAATTTTATTTAGTTTTATTAAATTTTTGTTCAGGAATTGTGTTAGTTTTTCTGCATGTTGGTGCTCCTCCCTTCCCTCACACAGGGGAGCAGTTCCCCTTTGTTTTTTGTGCTTCCTTCCGTCCGTAACATAGGACATGAGGGGTGAACAATTTACTTTTAAAGTTGACAACATGGCGACTACCAGTTTTCCATTGCTGATGTGATCAAACCATAAGTAGTCCGAACACTGAGGAATCAAAACTGAATGTACATACAAGGAGTGAAAATGATGAAAACATGAAAGAATAACTTTTCTACAATCACAATGCGGAAGAATTAAAACTAATCTAAACCCGTAAGAATCAAACCAATCAAACCATTCAGGACTCAAAACAGATCACAGAAGAATCAAAACAATCAAAAATGCAAGAATCAACTGGCCATGTGTGTGCACCTATCGGTGTGGGTGTGTGTTTCTGAAGTCCTTGCTTGAATATCAAAGTTTCACCACAGTTCCTTGGCTGAGCTGTTTGACTTAGTTGGAGCAAAGAGATGGCTGATGGATGACGGAGGACATCTTTGTCATCATGGCAGGAGGTGTGGCGGACGGCGTGGCAAAGGACGGGACAGGTGCAGCTTGGAGCGCAGCTGCAGCCCCGGCGTCACGCTCGGAATGCGAAAGCAGCAGTTTAAACTCCCTCATCTCTCTGCCAGATGTGCAAACTGACCGTAATGAGCCATGTCAGAAAATCAGCTTTGAGGGCCCCACATGTTCAGCCGGCAGCTGGTCAGCCATCCCTTCATTGTCTTTTTTTAAAATTCCAGACAAAATAAAAAAAGACGGGCATCTGCTACGCTTGAATTTTTCATGATAAAATCGCAGGGACGCACAATGCTAAATGCCAAGAGGAAACAGGTAATGGGATACACAACCTAGTGGAATTATATATACAAAAAAAAGTCATTGTGGGAAGAGAGGCCATTGGGCAGGAAAGTGCGAAAATAAACACGAGATCTGCAGCTGATGAAATGGAAATGTAGGCAGCAGCCGCCAAATTGGGATGGAATGAGGATGTGACAAAAGTAGTGCGGAAAATGATTGTGTGGCCTATACAGGTGTGTAATGGGATCATCTTCTCCTAGCTCCCTCACTCCATAGAAAGCCACACGTTCCGCTCAGCTTGTGTCAGCATGTGGCAAGAAATGTATTCATCCTATCAAAAAGATTCAATTGGCGCAGGGCAGATAACAACGCCGAACACGCCTACGACGCATGTTTGGATTTTTGCATTCATTACCTGTTAGCTCTGTGAGAGAGGGTCCAGACGCAGGGAACCATGGAATAAATCAGCCCCCCTGGCTCCTGCTGGCTGGACGAGCAGATCAACGGAATTTTAGAGGAAAGTGTGTGAGTGTTTTTGAATGTGAGAGATTTAAAATCTGGCCTTTTTTTTTTTTTT
>OMPJ01038648.1:0-10483 GCA_900312935.1 Carapus acus | reverse complement strand
GATATCACGTTTTTATGCTAATATCGGGCCGATAATATCGTTGGGCCGATATTATCGGTCATCTCTATTGTTTATATTTTTAATCTGCTGGTTCACCATATCAATGGATCAATTAAGTACCTAGGCTACCTGAGTACCTAGCTACTTACCTACCTACGTACAGTACCTACCTAACTAGCTAGCTAGCTACCTATACCTATCGACTAGAGATGTCCGATAATATCGGCCCACCGATATTATCATCCCGATATTAGCATAAAAATGTAAAATCGGTATCGGATTTTTTGGCTTTAAAACCGATAAAATAAAAACCGATAAAAATAAGATAATGCTTGCGTTAAACCGAAATAGTGCCTATGCGCTCCTGAAGCGTTTACCGGCGCACAGATCGGTATCGGCTGTTATCGGTATCGGTAAATTGAGAGTTGGACAATATCGGCATATCGGATATCGGCAAAAAAGCCAATATCGGACATCCCTACTACCGACCATATTTGATTTGGTTTTGCAAACCTGTTTGTGCCTGACAACAAATAGTAATTTGTATGTTAATACAGATGTTGTCTGACCTCATATTTTGTCTGTTGACTACAACAGGTTGTAACATACAACAATGGCCGCAGCAACAGTAGTATTTACAACAGAACTCAAAGCATATAGTAACGTACCATGCTGAAGTGCCTCTATGTGTAAAACACACACACACACAGGAACACATGCAGCCTCACACACACACACACACACACCGGAGTATATTCTGTATCCAGGCAACACCACTGGCCATCGCCTGTTGAAATGTCGACCAGAACTGCTGATAATCAGCCAGCCGGAGTCGGCGTGTATCGCAGGCCAACACAGACGAATCGCTCATTAGACAACTGGAGTTTATTGATATTTGCGTGTGGTTTTGTGCGTCCCTGAATTAGCACCACGGCCCTCGGAGAAGCCGCTGCGTGTTGTCAAGTGTAACAGCGGGCAGTGAGTGAGTGTTGTAGTGAGTGCGGCGGCCACATGGCCAAATGACTGTGTCTATAAATCCCGCTCACCCATTATGGCTAATTTTGTCGTGTGTCCATTTAAGGCAGTAGTTTATGGTGCCCGTTGACAGCTGGTCAGTTTTATGTGGGGCCAGTGGACACAGTGGGTTTGAACTGGCCCGGTCCTGTCAGCGTCAGTGTCTCGGCCTTGTGTGTGTTCGTCAGTCAGCGCGTGTTTACGCTTGAGCCGCTTTTGCCCGGTTGAATTCTGAATCCTGTTGCGCTCCCAGGGATGGTTCCAGGGCCGTACGTGCCTTTGTCTCAAATGTGGAATTTAACGTTTGTGTGGGGAAAAGAAAGTGGTCGTAAATACACCTCTTGTTTGTGACCCCAGACCAGGCGGCACTGATCACCGTGCAGTGATGATCGGGAATAACTACCTTATTTATTTTTGTCGGGAATTACCGAAGTACAGTGAGTGGGTTTCTTTGTGTCAAACACAATGGCGTGGACACGTGATTCACCGCGGATTTGTTTCGGCTTACCTAAATCAGACTGTGTAACAATAAGGGGCAATGTATACGATTCCACAGTGTTCAAATAAATCGATGCTGATGTAGTGATAAGTTAACTTGTGATCTGGAGTCATTTCTCTCACTCGTCTTTCTTTCAACAGTTTTGCGGCCGGCCGGTGGTGTAAAATTTCAGCATTGCCGTGTGATATCACAGTCGGGTGCAAACTCACTCCACAATTCAACCGTTTTGAAATGATGATAACATATAATACAGTCATGATATTACTGCTTTGAACGGCACAAGTGGTGATAACAGAGGATTTTTACATGACAAGCAAGGTGTGTGCTGGCACAAACCACAAAGTATTCATTTTCCAAAATTGTCCAGTAAGTGCTGAAGAGTGGAGAAGTGGTTCTGTTATCTCAAATTTGGGGAACTTGGCACACAGAGTGAGGCTGAAAATTCCATTCTTTGAGATTTTCTTTGAGAACACACGCCATATCCAGTCCTATTGTGTATGGGAGAGATAAAAACACTACTCGGCAAAGCAGAGAATTGGTTTTTGGTATTGTTGTACTTTAACGAATTTGTCAGTTTTGTGGAAGTGAAATCTGAATAGTTTTGACTGCCTTAGATAAAAAAAAACAGTACAGTATGTTGGTATGTTTGCCTCAGATGTGGACCTACATAGTTAAAGAGGCATCAGAAAGTCAGAGGACAGAAGAAGGATGATGACTTGCGGTATCGTTGGACATGATTGACCCGAGGTCCCGGCCACTGACCTGATCATCCAGATGTTGGTCTCTCCTCTGCAGGGGGGTCGATTCCGCGGTCTGACCATGGGCTTCCCTCCTCTGGCTCCACGCTCCTCGGCCAGACGCTCCTTCGGTCGCACCAAGCGCCTCAGCCTGGCTCGCTCCCTCGACGATTTGGAGGTACACACACACTCACACACTCACACACACACACATACGCTGAGCTCTCGTCCGATAATGTGTCTCCCCGTTACACCAGTGGTCAAACGTCCTCAAAGAAATCACAAATAAACCTCCTAGGAAGCAGACAACATGAAGGCCTTTGCGCTTGTAAGATTACCAACACAGACACACACACAATGACACGGACTGAGTTATTTTGTGAGTGGCACAGGGCTGCATTTAAAAAAAAAAGAAAAAAATGCCAACTTTCCTCCAATAGTGGTCATGATATGTTTATGGAAATGCCTTTATAGAGCTTTCCCAGTAGTAAATCGACGCCTGGGTGCATGTAGTCAGTTGAGAAACATGAGTTCTATCTAACAATGTGCCCATTTAGTTCTCCACAGTTTAGAAAGGAGAGATACGGCAGTGACCTCTCTAGTATCGGCACAGGGAGGACACAAAGGAGCGCTATGCTGTGGACGGCCCTGAGCAAAGCACTGGTTTTCCCCGAGGTTATGATGATAGTCATTTGGGCTTTGCAAGACCTCGCATTATACATCCATGCTAGTACATCACCAAAGCTTCACACTGCCAATTTCCACATCACCCGGACGTTCCTTGAACGTGAACGTGAATGCAGCTCACAGCACCTATTTCCCATTTGATTCTCCCCAATCGATGAATGGACCTTTCTGTCGGTCCCCCATGTTGTCATACCCTGCGACCAGTGCCAAAGCGGCCAATCACAAGAGATGTGTGGATTCCCGGTGGGCTCTTCCCGCACTGTGACACACACACACACACACACATACCAAATAGTGGCTCCGTGCCAAACCAAATTGGGGCTAGTTGAGGGGGTTGGGAGCAGAAACCCTCTGTTGTTGACGTTTGGTTGTAATACTGCACATCCTCTGCCTGTGTGCTAGTGTAGTGTGTAGAATATAATGCTTTTATTGCCATTGTGCAGCACAACAAAAAGAATTATGGCACAACAAAATAATGAAAATTTAAGTACTTTTGAAGATACTGTTAAGTTGCGTTTTGAATGCAACTGACGAGGCTGCAACATGGACCCCGGTATGTAGGGTACTTTGGGTTGGAAGTCCATCGGTAAGACGATGTACATTGGGTTGGAGGTCTATTGTCTAGCCGAGGTTCAGGGTACTGTTGAATGGAGGTCCACGTCCTAACCACTAGGCCACCTCGTCAGGGTTTATGTGGCTTTGTTGACATCTCCATGTATGTGAGAAGCTAAAGAAACACTGCCAACCACTTTGAGGTCCTCATCGTCCTCTTCTGAAGTTGGTTCTCGAAGTAACGTCTCTTTCCAGGGTGATTTCTGTTGAAGTTGAGTGAAGTTGAATGAATTTGCCTTGTCGTAAACTCCATAACTGAGATGTTCACGTCTGGATGGACACAAAGTGTCCATTGTTGTTGCATTGTGGGTGGGGCTGATTGGAGTGTGCGTCACTCTCTGTAGTGAAGACAGGAGACGGCTCTGAGGTGGCTCATGAACTTGAACCATGGCCTGAGATCTTGGCTGGACCATTGTGTCCTACAGTTACATTGGTCTGAGGATCGTTAGCTGAAGTTAGAGAGACAAAATTAGTGTACAGGTGGAACCGCCTGACATAAGAGAGAGAGAGGACAGTGTTCAGTGTGTCTCCCTGTCTATCTGTCTCTGTCTCTCTCTGTCTCTGTCCATCTCCCTCTCTGTTTCTCTCTGCCGTTAAATCACTTTGTCTTTGACTCTGTCTCTTTCTCTCTCAGTCTCTGCCTTTCTCTGTCTCTGTCTCTGTCTCTCTCAACATTCAAACCCACTTTGACAACACTCTCCGGCCTCTGCAGTAGATTGGACTTGTGATGTTGCTGCTTGGACAGAGTCCTCCGTCTTGCCGTCCTGCCGTCTGGAGGATAATGTATAGTCGGCACTTTGCTGGTCTCCTCTTCTTCTGTCCTGAGATAAAAATCAGCGGAAAGCAAACTGTTTCCGCTGTTTAGTGGCTGCTGGGGCACATGGAGAGCAGATAAGGAGATTCCACTCTGTCGGATCTGCTGAGATGGACAGCGGCTGGTATGCCAGATGAGAGGAGGAGCCACGCAACATAAGTTATTACACATTATGTAACCAGTTGTACACCGGGGAGACTTGGGCATGGGAAGATTGTGGAGAGAATGTCTCTGTCAAGTTAGGGGTCTGTATGTCATCACAGCGAGACATGTCCCAAGGCAGGACCAGCACGAATGTGAGCGGTGGACCTCTGAGGCGCCTCATTGGATGATTACTGCTGCTCACAGTTAAGCTAGGTCAGGGGTCGGCAACCCGAAATGATGAAAGAGCCATACTGGGCCAAAACAAAACAAAAAACAAATCTGTCTGGAAAATGAAAAAGCCTTGTTTATGCTGTTTATTTTCCACATATTTATATTTATATTTATATTTATATTTATATTCAAATTTTTATTTTTATTTTCATTTTTATTATTATTATTATTATTATTATTATTTTTATACACACATACACACTTTCACATCTATCTATCTATCTATCTATCTATCTATCTATCTATCTATCTAACAATTTTTAATTTATTTATTCATAACAAACACATTCTACGCATTTCTGCAGCAACCATATTTTAAATAAAAATTTCATACATTTTGAAAAAGTTGCAGGGAGCCACTAGGGCGGCGCCAAAGAGCCCCATGCGGCTCTGGAGCCGCAGGTTGCCGACCCCTGAGCTAGAGAGACGTAGATGCAGATAAATGACGGATCTCATCCTCGCTTGCACAGTATAATTCAGCGATGCAGCAGTTTCAAGGCTAAGTTTGAGGACAGATGCATTGTGGTGTGGAGAATCCTGGAGACTCCTTGAAAATATTGTTTGTTGAGCTCATACGTATAATTTTCGAACAAGGCTTTTTTCTTTCCAGATGACGCATGTCACAGTAATGCCGGGCACACCGGCAAAAACATAGCGTGCGCCCGGCGGAAGCGCCAAGTAGGTGTTTCACGTAGGGCGTAGACGTTTCTGTGTCATCCTCCGGCATTTTCTCCTCTCCTCCTCCTCCTTTTCTCCTCCGCCCCCCCCGCTCTTCCCTTCCACCTATTCTGCCAGTCGTTAGGCCTCTTTCTGTTGCTGCACATGCGGCAATGTTCACAGACAGAGGCGGCTTTGTGTTGGGGGAGGTTGTCGAGCAAAAGGCATTGATGTGTGTGTGTGTGCGTGCATGTGTGTGTGTGTGTGGGGTGGGGGCGCTGAGGTGGGAGGTTTGGTTTGAAGCGTGTTAGCTGAACTTCTAATGAGCGCTGATGATCAACAAGCTGACATTCTGCTCGTTAGTGAGGCTCCAACGCACAAAAGCTCATGTAGACACAGGCAAGCCAGGACAGACACATTGGCACGCACACACACACTCACGCACACACACACTCACAGCAAAGGCAGTCATACACACGTATAAATGCGAATAATAACAGTTGTCTAAGTCACAGCTCTCAAACATTTCTTGACTGTAGCTCCAGGCTGGCCAGTTATCTTGTGACAGTGAGGCTTCATCCACACACACGGACACACACGCACACACGTGCACACACAGTACACATACAATCGCACATATGTCGTTTTATGACAGCGTCTTAGCAGAGGCGTAGATCCGGTCCTGTTTTTCGCTCCTGCCGCCGGAAAGAACAGACACACAACGTCTCAAACGCAAACGGGCAGCTCGGTCGGGAAGGACGGCCCGTTTAAATCATCAGTGGTCGACAAGAAAGTCAACACACAGCCCCGCACAGCGCGTACGCACACACACATACACACATACACACACACACACACTCACACACCCGCTGGTCAAGGATGCTTGAGAGCAGCCAAAAATATTTTCAAGCCAACAAGTGCCAGACAACGCACACAACACACTGATTGCTCGGTTGATTGCCTCAGCTCCCTCTATGACCTGTGACGTGATGGATGGCGAGAGGAGAGATTTCTCCCTCTCCTTCTCTCTCTCTATCTCTCTTTCTCTCTCTCTCCCTCTCTCTCTCATCCTCCCCCTCCCCCTCACCTGTCTCTGTCTTGTCTGGCAATTTTTTTCCTTTTGTTTTGTGGTAGAAAAAAGGGGCAGACGCCATGTTTGAGATTACATGAGGAGGAGCGGGTGTTAAATTTGTGGCCGCACATAAAGAGGAGACAAACACCAGCCAAGTTTTTATTGGAAATGATATCGACTGTACCCAAAACGTCCATTAATGGACTTTGGAAGCAGTAGATAGTGAAAGGCCTACGGCTCTAGATCAGGGGTCGGCAACCCAGAATGTTGGAAGAGGCATATTGGACCTATAAATCACAAAACAAATCTGTCTGGAGCCGCAAAACAAGTTAAACGTCTTATATAAGCCTTATTGATTAAATTAATATTTATTCTTCACATTTTTACAGCATTGGAAAATGTCAAGAATATTTGTGTCATATTTTTCCTCCCAGAAAAAAACATATTAAAACCATAGATTTATATATTTTCCCCATCTTTTTCCATTCTCGCACATTTTTGAAAATGCTCCACAGTGCCAATAGGGCGGCGCCAAAGAACCAAATGTGGCTCCAGAGCCACAGGTTGCTGATGCCTGACTCTAGATGAATCACATCCACCGCTGAGTGTATTGTGGAGTAAATTATTTTATTCTGTGCCTCGTTAGAAGGCTGGAGGTGTATTTCCTTTCCTGCTGTGGGAAGCATGGCTTCATCTTAAAATAAATCAATGTTTATGGTGGCGCAACGAGCGTACAGAAAGTATATAGATGCTGATAACACACAAACACACAAACGGTCACACACACACACAATTGTTCCCTTGTGCTGACTGCTGGAAATGTCGGTAACTGAAATCTGTGCACTAGTTTGAGGAAGAGCTCACACCAAATAACATGTTTCTCCTCAGGAGTGAAACAGGGGAAAGTGGAAATGAGGCCCAGTGTTACGTCAGCGTCAGCGTTTTTCTGAGCTTGTGAGGGTATTTTCATCTCCTACGAGTGTTTTTTGAGAGTTTGTACTCCACGTTGGCGCTGAAAGGTCAACCTGGGTCAGGGTTAGGGTAAGAGTTAGGCTAGGGTTAGGGTGAGGGTTAGCCCTAAACCCTGGCTTACTGTATTCCGAAGACAAATGCAGTGTGGCCGTGAAAAATGAAATATTTGACATGAAAATGAGCAAGTCACCATTATTCTATGAGATGTGGTGCTAATCTGATGCTAACAGGCTAAGACGTACGATCAAGGGGCACGATAATTATCGTGCATCTGCTTTCAGAAACAGATGCACAATCCAGCCAGTCATGCTTTTCTAAATGTGATTGACTGAATAGTCCAATGTTCCCGTCCAATGAGTGAGTAAAAGCAGGTTGTACGATAAATTCCCTCAAAATATCTCTCCTGTACGATAATCTTACACTTCTCCCAACCGCTCAAGGCAGTTGGCCGCCCACCTGCATCTTGGCTTGCGCGAGGTTTCTTCCCTAATGGGGGACATGTTGGGTCTCTGTGTGTCCATCCCACAGACCTTGACTGTTACCATGCTGAGGAGCACTACCGGCTTTATTCTGAAAAGCGCCTTGAGATAACTCCTCTTATGATTCAGCACTATAGAAATTAAATTGTCTCGACTTGACTTGACTTCTCACCTGGCAACACTGGCCCTCAACCATGTTGGACCTCAGCGGCCATTGGTCAGTGTTTTTGTGGTGGGTAAAAATAGGGGTGGGTAAAAATATCGAAAAATCGATTTATCGCAATTATCTCCCCTTCGATTCGATATCGATTCAGCACTACCGCTGAATCGATTCACCCCCTGCAGGCGTCCGCAACCACAAAATGGCAAGCGATGGAAAGAGTTCTGTTGTCTGGAATTACTTCCAGTTCCCACTTAAACAGGGAACTAAGCGACAAGAGTAAAACGATAAACTTAACCCTAAGAATCAAAATCAAAACGAGAGGTTCCTTTCAATACCCAGCCCTAATATGTAGCATTATTGTGTTAATGCTTCATATTCAAATGTTTTATTGCTCAGAAATGTTGTGAGTTACAACACAATTGCCAACAGAAGAGAAATGTAATTAAAGATTACATGCACTTCAGTTTTAATACAGTACTGTCATATTTTTTACTTTTGTATTCCATATTCAGCACACATTATTGTGCTAATTCATGCTATTGACAGATGTTTTAGTGCTAAGAAATGCTATGATATACCTTGGCTGTTCATATGGGCATGAAAAAAAAGATATTTTGAAATTTGATTATCAACATTATCAATTATTTGTGCATTTCGACTTATTACTGAATCGATATCGAAGTGTTTAAAACAATATTGAATCCAATCGAAATCGAATCGAATTGTCACCCAAGGAATCGAAATCGAATGGAATCGTGAGGTTCTTAACAATACCCAGCCCTATCGACAACCCACAGCGGGGCCGCATGAGGACACGATTGGGCTGCCCCGTCCCGGGCCGTCCCATTGGACATCTCCCCAATCAGCTGCTTCTTATGTGAGAGACGTTGGGGGACTGTCTCGTCTCCTCCGTCCACTTAGCTTCCCATCGACGGAGCTGTCAGGCCTTGGCCGGAGGTCTGATCTCCCAGAAGGCTTTGCCACCCGGCGGCCATCATGGCCACGCCGACGTCCTTTTGTACTCAATTATTCTGCTATTGAGTGAGCGGTCGGGCCATTCAATTAGGAGCTCTGCATGTGTCCCCTCCTGCACACAGGCGCAGAACATCTCAGTGACCGGTCCAATGAAGTGGACAAAGTGGAATATGAGGGCGGCTGCAGACAGGCTGAACTCCTCTTTTCTCTCCTTAATGAAGCCAATCCGTCTCTGCCGTGGGTGGCAAATTTCCGCCCAAAGACTAAACCGTCTTATACACGCTCCCAGTGTGTGCCCCTGTGTGGGCCGTGTTTGTGTTGTGGGGCTGTTGTGCGCCCACACAGGTGTCGCTGTATTTTCTCTAAGCCACAAATCGATGATTCAGATCCCGTGAATTGAAACCACTCGCGGCCGCCAGACGCTCAGGCCGCTCGGGACGTTTCCATCCCCAAACATGTGGTGTGGCCTGTCGGGGAGATTATAGATGTGCCGCGCCGGCGTTTCTGCGGCTTAATCAATCGGCTTCAAAGCAGCAGACAAGCCCAATCAATCACGGCGAAGCGGCCGGGATGATTTGCGGCGTCATTTTATCTGCGTCCTCCAAGAACCTTCCCGTCCCGGAGAGAGTCTCCGTCTCTCTCGGGTTCCTGAGGTAGAGCTCACGACAGAGGCACCTGAGCCTCTCAGCACTGCTCGCTAAATAGAGTCCATCTCCGTCTCCGCTCCAGGCCTGTGGGAGCCGCAGCGCCACCTGCCGCCCGGTGGCGCGCGACAATATTTTCGGTCGGCCAAGAGTTGACGGGGGAGGGCGGGGTGCACGCGCAATTTTTTTTTCTTCACTCGGCCGCGAGTTGTCGACGGGGGAGCGCTGGGTGCGCGCGCAAATTTTTTTTTCACTCGGCCGCGAGTGGACGGGGGAGGGCGGGGCGGCACGTGACTACTTTCTACGCGGCACACCTAACGACTTCCCGCCGCGGAACACCGGTTGAAAAACACTGGTCCAAGGGACCTAACCTGACAGTCGGCCCCGCCCCCTCCCCGAGGCTCCGCCCACTGAGGAGCGGCCGAGGAGGTAATCAGAGAGATGGTGGCCGGGAGTGTGACGCACACACACGTGCTGAGCCTTCGCCCCCCGAAAGGCAGCGGAGCCCGAAGAGGAGGCAAGTTGTCGGAGCTCCAATTTGGATTTTACGGGCCAACAAAAGGGGCAGAGCTCAGCACCAGCCAATAGGAGCTCACGCTCACTCTCAGAACGAGCACGGCCATGCTGTTTATGGCCCGAACCAAATGCACAGGCAGCATCGAGTCCCAGGCTGAGACGGGCACTGACGCACACATTCACACACACACACACACACACACACACACACACACACACACACTTCCTCTGCAGTCGCACAACTTTGGGCTTCAAACTGGGATCAGC
>OMPJ01038646.1:0-12119 GCA_900312935.1 Carapus acus | reverse complement strand
CAATTATCGCTGTTATCTATCCTATACAGTCGACCCTCGTTTCTCTGGACAAATACAGACTGGACCTAGTCCGGACAATGAAAAAGTCCGGACATTGAAAATTGATCCGGACATTGAAAATTGAGTACTGTACAGTAAACAGCCTATATTGTCTCGCACACATACTCCTAGGCTAAAATATGGTACAATACGCGTATACAGTATACATGAGAGTAAAATCTGGTTAAACCTGCAATAGTGTGGCTGCCTCACTGGTGGTGTCGTCTGCCGCGAGAGCCACCTATCGGTCAAAGTTGTCATTCTTCGGACTGGAGCGGCTGGAGCGGACATTTAGTCCGGAAGGCGGACGTTGTCCGGACAATTGAAAGTCCGGACATGTGAAGTCCGCACAATCGAGGGTCGACTGTATATTCATTTATGTCAGATATGCACCTTGGATATGGCTACACACAATTTCATTGTTCGGTGAACAATGACGAATAAAGCCACAGTCTAAGTCTAAAACTGTTAACGTGTCAGCGTAGCTTACTTACAAGTTAGATGGATCACATAAGAGTGTCAGAGTAGATGTAAGTATGAAGTTTGAAACAGTGACCTTCATCTTAAGTGAAAAATTGGGATTTGCAAGTTTAGTGGGGATTGTCCCTGTAGACTTCAAAAGGTCTTATATTTGGTGTCTACTGTAATGTGTGCTTTTCAACATAAAATTCACAACATTCCTTTTCATGACAGGATGTCAAGGCACTGTCCACGAAAGAACTGGAGTGTTACCTGTGACTCATGCGGTTTCCAGCCAATCATATACAGTATCTCAAAGGTGGCTGGAACCCACCCATCCTTCACCCCATACATTTCTGAGGGAGAAAACATGTCAAGAATCAGTAGAACTGTATTGATCCATTGGGCAAGGTTGTCAAATTCAATTATACAGTCTAAAATTGAAAACTCGGACAAGATCGCGGGCCAGACGTCATATTTTTAGAAAAAAATGTCTGGCATCTCAAATGTAGTGATGACCTTTTTCATATGGAAACGAATTTAAGTTTTGCTTTAACACTAACAAAGCTTAATGATAATGTTTTCATAAAAGACAGTGGCAACAGTGGCATCATTTCTTGAAACTATTTTCCAAAAATCTGTTTTCCTTTTGGAACTTTCAATGTAAACCTTTTTTCACAGTCTAACAAGTACAAATATTTTTGCTGAAAATAGAAATAAAGAATTGGAAGAAGGGCGGGAAAAGAAAAACCTCTTTTCCTCTCTTTTTCACTTCTCTGTGGTTCCAGGGGCCTAATACATCAACCCAGCCTATGCTAGGTTTTATACAAACTGTCCGTTTGTGTTTGTTCGTGGAGCTTCACCTAGATGGATCAACAGACATGTTGAGATCATAAAAACTGTATAATTTGGCCGTTCGTAATATATTTACTGACAACCCACTTGGTGTACGACACATGGTTCTGTGAAAGCTGGCAAAACACAGTGGGTCCTGAAAGGGTCTTGAAAGTCTAACTTAATGTCAGAAAACATTCGGAAGGTTTGACGGCTGTCAACACAAAATGTGTGGCATCTTGCTTGTGGTGGCTGAGCAGCTGCTCGATACTCACCTTTGTATATGGCTGCTGCTGCTAGGATAGTGTCTCTGTGTAACAATGACCTCCTGTTCCAGGCGCAGTTACTCTCACCCATACCTTAGAGATGATAATAAACGTTCATGCCTGCATCTATCCATCTACATGCATACATATCTGCATCTACATAGTACTGTTTATACTACATATAAGTATAAATATAAATATAACCCCAAAAAAGGATCTATACAGTAAGAACCGTATTTTCCAGAGAACAAGTTGCACTTTTTTCATTTTTTGGCTAGGGGTGCGACGTATACTCAGATGCAACTTATATGTGAGATTATTAACATTTCATATGTAAGTCATTCATTATTGTCACACTGACAACCACACTAGGGCACTGTATCTACTACTGCACAACTGATAGTTTAAAATTTCAACATTCTGGTAATTTAAAAGACATCTGAGAAGGGTAGAACAAAAATGCCCCCGAAAAAGAAAATGGTATTGTGCAGTTTACAAACTTAAGGTAGTAAAATATGCAGCTGAAAACAGTGACCCAGCAACAAAAAAGTTTAGAGAGAGTGAGAAACTTGTGAGGGTCGGGCGAAAAGCAGGGGTTATTTTTAATTCAATGCAGGGAGCAAAATACAGATAATCGTGGGCTGAAAGCTAGATGGCCACAGCTAGAAAAACAATTTCAGAAATGGGCGCTTGACTGACCTGCTGCAGGGGGTGCTTGTGGACGGTGCAAATAAATCTGCTAGCCCGGGTTATTGCCAAGGAGATGAATATACAGGGGCTTGCAAAAGTATTAATACCCCTTAAGCTTTTCCACATGTTACTCACATTATGAAACAAAATATTGAATTGGATTTTTTGTGTGAAACCAAAACAAAGTGGCATAAAATTGTGAAGTAAAGAGAAACTTCCTCATGACTTAAAATATTTTCTGACAAATGTAAAAACTGAAAAGTGTGGAATGCAAAAGCATGTAGCCCCTGTAGCATGTAGTCTTAAGATTTGCAATGCTGGTACAGACATACGCGCTGTAATTGCAGCAATTGCAGAGGCAGAACCTGGGCGGTGCGGGGGGCAGTCCTTTGGCACAGTCCCACCCCGTCTAACTCACGGACTACCACAGAGAGATTGGCAGAGGCGACTCAGAGGATGATTTAAAGATTTGAAGTGAGACTGAGGGGTTGATAAACTTGTTAGCTTGTTTTTTATGCTTTAATTATCTGAATAATTGACAATATCTTCTGCTAACATGCCAGACACATATTCAGTTCACTGTCTTTGCTTCATGTAGCTGAATGATCACAATATGTTAAGTAAGCGTAATGTACACCTACTGTATTCAGACTGTGTTTCTCTATTTCATTGTTATCATTATAACTTGGTTTTTAAGATGAAAAGTCTGCTCTTAGTCTAGCGTTTTGTAAAATAAATGCAAATGTTGTGACTTGTAGTTCAGTGCGACTTGTGTTTCTTTCTCCGTCATACTCCTCAGACTCACACTCAAGAGCGACTTAAGTGTGTGGAAAATATGTGTTCAAGTTAATGTCAAATTTGATTTGTATAGCGCTAAATCATAACAGAGGTTATCTCATGGCACTTTCCAAGATGGTGCAGGTAGTGCTCCTCAACATGTCAACACTCGAGGTCTATGGGATGGACACACAGAGACGCAACATATCCCCCATTGGCAACAGTGGCGAGGAGAAACTTTGTTTAAAGGGAGGTAACCTTGGGCAGGCTAGGCTACAGGTGGGTGGCCAACTGCTTTGATTGGTTGGGTTGAAAGAGAGAGGGAAGGAGAGAGAGACAAAGAGACAGAGACAGGTGAAGGGATGCACAGGACCCAGCTGAATGGAGGTCCGTCATCACTGGTAGAGTTCTGGCTGTCGGTTGCGGGTTAAAGGCACAAGACAAAGACTCCAGGGGAGAAGCCCGATTAGAAACATGCATTTACAGGACAGGGATGCAGGTGAGGGATGGATGCAAGTGAGGCAGAGAGGGAGAGGAGAGGAGGAGGAGGAGAGAAAAGCTCAGTGCGTCATCTAATTCTGGTTACAGAGTTTTGTCTAACTTGAAGCTTTATCGAAAAGGAGAGCTTTCAGCCCACTCTTAAAAACAGAGAGGGTATCCGCCCCTCGGATTGAAGCTGGAAGAGGGTTCAACCGGGTAGCAGCCTGAAAGTTAAAGGCCTCGCCCCATATTCTACTCTTACTGATTTTAGGGGTCATCAGCAACCATACTGGCTGCCAGTGCAGAGAAGCTAACACTGGGGAGATGTGGTCTCTTTTCTAAGTTCCTGTCAGTATGCGTGCTGCAGCATTCAGAACCAGCAGGACAGGCTTCAGTGTCTTGTTGCTACAGCCTGTTAATAAAGAATTACTGTAATCCAGCCTGGAGGTATTAAAAGCATGAATTAGCTTTTCAGCATCTTTTAATGACAGCATGTGCCTAACCTAATCAATATGATGTAGGTGAAAGAAGGCAGTTCTTGACATTTGTTTAATGTGGGCATTCAGTGACAAATCCTCATCAAAGATAACCCCCAATTGTTTTTACGGTGGTGCTGGAGGCCAAGGAAAAGCTTCCAATTTAGCAATATCATTACACAAGGAGTTTCTAAGGTGCTCAGTACCAACAACATTAACTTCAGTTTTATCTGCATTGACCAACAGAAGCTTATGAGTCATCCACGTTTTTATGTCCCTTCGACAAGCCTGAAGTTTAGCCAAATGGTTGGTCTTCTCAGGTTTCACTGATAGATACAGTTGTGTATCGTCAGCGTAGCTATGGAAGTTGATAGTGTTTTCTTATGATGCCACCTAGAGGAAGTATACTGTACATAGGGTGAACAGAATTGGTCCGAGTACAAAACACTGTGGGACTCCACGTCTAACCCTAGAGTGCTCGGAGGACACGTTGACATGCACAAACTGAAGCCTATCTGATAGATATGACTTCAACCATCTTAAAGCAGTTCCTTTGATAACTATCAGATCTTCTAGCATCCGTAGAAGGGTCTGATGGTTGATGGTGTAGAATGTGGCACTGAGATCTAGAAGAACAAGCAAAAACGAGTCCCTTATCCATAGCGGTTAGGGGTCATTTGTGACCTTCACCAGTGCCGTCTCGGTGCTGTGATGCGTTCTGATACCTGACTGACATTCCTGAAATAAACTATTCCTCTGCACATAGTCGCATAACTGTTTTGAAAACAACTTTCTCCAGGATCTTGGAGAGGAAAGGTAGGTTAGAAATGGGTCTGTAGTTAGCTAAAACCCTAGGATCTAGAGTTTTTTAAGAGGAGGTTTGATTATAGTAACCTTGAAAGACTGTGGTACATAGTCAGCCGATAGAGGCATATTAATCATATTAAGGAATCAAAAATCTTCTATTGTACAGCAATTGTATTTTGGAATGACACCAATGTGCAGAATTCTAGTGAAAAGGAATAGAATGAGGGGAAAGATACAAAAGAGGATCTATATACAGAAGAAATATGAACACACAATATATATATATCAGTATAAATAACTATATAGATAATAGAAGCACTGATGGGGTGGGAATGTTTTGAAGTTGACCGGAGTGTTCTTGATTAATCATTTACTGTAAACTGTTTATACTGTAAACTGTCTAATATTAATACTGTAGATGTAACTTATGGCAGCTAGGTAAAAGCTGTTCCTAAGACTGGTGGTCCTTGATTTGACTGTCCTAAAACGCCTGCCTGAGGGCAGACATTCGAACAGTCTGTGCACTGGGAGTGACAGGTCCTAGAGCAGGGGTCACCAAAGTGGTGCCCGCGGGCACCAGGTAGCCCTCAAGGACCTATGGAGTAGCCCTCATTGCCTAGTCTAAGACTAGCAACAATCTTTAAGGAATCTTCATTGAGAGTTTATCTTTGAATTATTGTCTCTGAGTGAATTATGATGGTTCATAAATACTGTGTAGAGCTATACATAAGTTGAAAGTGAGGTTTAGGGTTAGGGTTAGGGTTATCAACCTCTGAAAAAATGAGGAAATTCGTCACAAGTAGCCCTTTGTGTCACTCAGGGTACTATAAGTCGCTCACAGTGCCAAAAATGTTGATGACCCCTGTCCTAGAGGATCCTTTTTGCATCTCTCCTTCAGAGGGAACTGTAGAGTTCTTGCAGTGAGAGGAGAGGGCTGCAAATAATCGTCTGGGATAGAAGGATTTCAGAAGTTTCTCTTAAATGTTGTATCCGCTGAGAACCCTCAGGAAATAAGAGTCTCTTCTGAGCCTTCTTCACTAGTCCAGTAGTATGAGGTCCCCAGGTCAGATCCTCCCTGATGTCGACTCCCAGGAATCGGAAATCAGAGACCCTCTCCACACAGTTCCCATCAATCAGAGGAGACATGATGCTGTGGGTCTTCCTTCTGAAATAAACAACGAGCTCCTTAGTTTTGTCCATGCTCAGGAGCACGTTGTTGTTTCGGCACCATTCTGACAGCCGCTCCACTTCATCCCTGTAGGCTGACTCATCATTTCCTGTGATACTGTGGTGTCATCAGCAAAATTCATGATAGTGTTGCTGTAATGGGTGGAGTTGCAGTCATGGGTGTTTAAGGTGTAGAGCAGGGGGCTCAGTACACTGCCCTGAGGTGAGCCGGTGCTGAGGCTGATGGCTGTGGAGAGGTGCCGGCCTACTCTGACCCTCTGGATGCACTGGGAGAGGAAGTCCTTGATTCAGAGGCAGGTGGAGTATGGGAGACCTACATCCAACAGTTTGGACACCAGTTTATGGCAGAGGATGGTGTTGAAGGCGAAGCTGAAGCAGCTGTGCATAGCTCCCCTGCTGCTCCAGATGAGAAAGAACAGCATGGAGAGCCATTGCCACTGCGTTTTCAGAGAACCCCTTAGATCAAACGTGGGCGGAGTGAATGACCTGATGTGGTTTTTGACAAGCTTCTCAAAGCACTTCATCACTGTCGGGGTCAGTGCAACGTCTGAAGTCATATAGACTGGCGGGAGATTGTTTTTTTCGGCAGAGGCACAATAGTGGAAGACTTCACACAGGGTGGGACCATGGACTGGCGCAGAGACTGGTTAAAGATCCTGGTAAGAACTCCAGCCAGCTGATCTGCACAGTCCTTAAACACACATCCGGGAATGCAATCGGATCCCGCTACCTCTTGAGATCCTGTGCCAGGACTGCATCGCCTCCCACAGCACCATGGTTGGTCCTGTAGTTGGTGATGTGCTGGACACCCAACCACACCTGCCTGTTATTAGTACTTTCTAGGTGGTTCTCGATCTTTTTCTTATACTCCAACCAGGACTCTCGGCCACGACACATTTTGACCTTGTTCCACGGCACAACTGCGAATTGTTGCCAGGGGGGTTCGCTTGACCGCCAGTTGTCACTGGGGGTGGGGAGGCACTCGAATCTGTTTTCTTACTGTGACAGTGTCTATGGACTGCTTGATGAAGGAGAACACTGTCAGTAAAAACCTCCAGGTCTGGGTGTTCAAAAATGCCACAGTCAGTCTTACAGATGTATAGTATAGATGTTCCTACTGCGGGACAGCCTTATTTGAGCACGCTAGTTGAAACAGCATCTAACATACAGGTTGTAGATTTAGCTGAGGAGATTAACTTGGTTAATGCAGAAAGGTCGACAGGGGAGAAGCAGTCTAGGGATGGAAAAGGTTGTAGGGACCCTGAGCCCTGGGCCAGATCCTGCGCAACTGTGTCTGTGTGACTCAGAGCACCCATTTTGTTTCTTATTCCTAGAATTTTGTCATTGAAGAGGGTCATAAAGTCATTACTGTTAAGATCGCCAGGCATACATGGATCAGTAGATTCATGACTCCGAGTTAATTTAGCCAAGGCGCTGAAAAGAAACATTGGGTTATTTTTATTTTCCTCGATTAGTGAGGAGTAGTAGGGGGCTCTAGCCTTACAGAGGGCCTTTCTATAAGTTCTCATACTGTCCTGCCAGGCCAAGCGGGACTCATCCAATTTAGTTTTGAGCCAGATCCTTTCGAGTTTACTTGAGGTTTACTTTAGTTCATGGGTTTGCGTATTGTACCATGGAGCCCATCTCTTCTGTTTTATCATTTTAGCGTCGAGAGTTGTGCACAATGAGCTGGTGGCATTATCAACTAGCTGGTCTATAAGAGAGGGAGTAAGACTATTGAATGACTCCATTGTTGGAGCAAGATGAAGTGTAAATGGAATGGCTTCCTTAAATCTGCAGCATTGTCTGATAAACATCTGGAGATAACCCACTCATCACCTTTTATCAACCATTTATCACCATAAATAAAACCATTTATCACCATTTTATCTCATTTTACCATTTATCATTATACAGACGGACAGAGGAGCAGTCTGCACAACTGTGCAAACAACTCTGCGTGTGTACTTGTATGTTACAGCTGCCACTTTGTCTTCTACCTTGTAAGTCGGTCATGACCTCAGTAATTCCTGGGTAGTGAACCTCGACATCATCAACATCCTAAAAAAGAATGAAAAATCGTTTCAAATTTGCCACAGCTACTGATACAATGAACATGGTCACTCAAAAATTCCTCACCACAGTGAGCATACTGAAGCCAGCCTGGCCCAAGAGGTTGCCAAGGTCGGTGACAGCAGTGTAAGGGGATACATGGGGGGAAAATCCTCCCTCCCTCTCAGTTTCAGCAAGCTGGAGGGAACACCTCAGTTCATACAGTGTGTCTCCACCCACCATCGCACCAATAAACACCCCATCTGGTTTCAGCACTTGATGAATCTGGGAGTAGTTGGAATTTTCATTTAGAAATACAAAAGGAGGCAGCAAGAATAACTGACAAACAGCATCATTATGTAAAACAGTCATGCTTCCAATGAAAGTGAGCCTGTTAAAATGCACACAAAAAATCCAATGATTGTCTAATAAGTCGATTTTTCAAGAAATCGTGTACCGGTAAACAGGAAAATGCAAATACATCAGATAATAGAAATGAGCCGAAACTGATAGTGAGTCAGTGAATGAGTGAGAAAATCTGATGATGAGTCAACTCTGGAGGTAAAAGCAAACTAAGTTGATGGTTTAATGAAATGGATTCCTATTTCAGGCCATCAGTTGCCATTTGTGTCCTACATGATTACACACAGTATGTGGGAAACGCTCAGTGTGTGCCCAAGAACTAGGGGATCATTAAAAATGTCTGAAGCATTTTGGCTTGAGGTGCTGAGTGGGAGCAAAATTAAGATTTTTTGATCATCACTGTAAATGAACAGGATAAACTCATCTCTGGTGATCATCCAAAATTAATAGCCAATATAAAATTGAAATATATCAACAAAGCTGGGGGGAAGTTTACTTTCAATCAATGGGATTGAGTCCACGTGTGTATGACTGAGTCTTTAACTACCTGTTTGAGAGATCCAGGCAGGTCATTGATCCAGTGCAGACTGGAAAAAGGAAACATATTTTTGCAGATGCGAAACACTGGTTGATCAAACCAAAACACAACACTGTCAACATTACCTACCTGAGGCTGCTCACCACCAGGTCAAATGTGTTTGCTTTAAAAGGCAGAAACTCCTCGTCCGCCAGGACACAGGAGACGGGAATCTCACTCTGTCTTCTACGTTTCTGAAATGATACCATTGAATACATATGGTTAGCATTCAAGTATGATTGAATACAAACAAAATAATACAAATAAAAATACAAAAAATACAAAATACGATTATCATCCAGCTGTTATGGTGGCTGCAAATATGATGGCACATTTATGAAATCATTAAAGATGTGATTATCACCAATCGGTGGCCACAGTGCAAAGAAAGAATAAAAAGTTCAGATTTCTCTCTGGAGCAACTGGTCAAGAGGTTTAAGGAAGCTCCCTGACGCCAGCCTGAAGACTCTGTGGCCACCAAGAAGTCTCTCAAAGAGCTACAAGTGTGGCTGACCAAGGTGGACAAGTCTGGTCTGCCTAGTAGGTTTAAATCCTGGATATACCAGCACTCCATTCTGTACACAGCCTTGTGACCTCTCCTTGTCTACACAGTTCCTGCAACAATTGTAGTATTCCTCGAGAGGAAGATCAGTGGCTGTCTTCATAAGTGTTTGGGCATCCCATGCAGCTTCAACAGCCCTGCCCTGTATGGGACAAGAAGCGCCCTCAAGCTTCCCCTCATTGGGCTCACTGAAGAATTTAATGTACTGTACAAGAGGAGCCATTCAGTACAGGGATTCCGAGGACTACAAGGTGTCCTCAGCCAGGATTGAAGTGAGGACAAGACAGCAGTGGAAGGCTGAGAGAGCAGTGGAGGTGGCGGTGTCCCACCTGAGGCACTGTTAGGGGTGCTGGCAGCCTGAAGAGCAGGCTTGGGCTATTTCCCAAAAACCCAAGTCAGCCAGGCTCGGGGCAAGAAGAGACACCATCTACTCTGTCAAGTTATTTTAAGGGTTTTTGTGCTTCTCCACTTGAACAGAGATTGGGTCTTCTACCTGGAGCTGGACTTTTTCATTAAGTTTAAGTGCAGAACAAAGGTATGGCTCATAAGGTGAAAAACCTAATAACCACACAAAGAAAACATTGTAAATATTTCATCAGTTTCAATCCAAATGAAACTCAAACAGAAAAACAATAAGCAAACCTACACCTATTGAAACCCCAAAGTGTTATTTAAGTTTTGTGCAAGTATAAGTACAGGTTTTTAGGATTATCAGAAATAATGAATTGCATAATTTTAATTGTGCAGTTTTCTAAATGCTACTTCACATATTTGAATGTGAAGCAGTGCCCTGTAGCATCAGCTCTTTTAAGCCTAAAGTAAAATCTTTGGCACTGTTGCTGTTTTGTCCTGGCTGAACCTGTCGGCTTGTTGTATTTTGTGTATTAATCCCCCCCCCCCGTTTTTGTTGAGGTGCAATTTGATATCCCGCTTTCACACTTACAAGGCAACTACTCATCTTCACCCATACAGCCAACACAATGCACTCCTGACTCTTTCTCTCTCTGCTGCATTTTGTGAAGCGCCTTGAGGTAACTGCTGTTATGATTTGGCGCTATACAAATTACATCGACTTGACTTGACTTAATCATTTTAACAAAATTATGAATTAATGTAATCTTTTAGCAATTCATGAATTTCCCCTTTTATTTTCAACAACATTTCAACAGTATATTTTACACAACCATAAATGACACCCAACATTTACTTTAGTATTTCACTTTCTACTCACAAATGAGCACAAGTGCTTAATGATCACCAAACAATCATAGGGTGGCAATTAAATAGTTAATTGTCAGGCTTCTAGCGTTACCAGGCAACGCTGGCCGCCAACCTGCGGTAGCACACACTGTGTGTCAACTGACATGAAAACAAACGGTGCAGCCGGGTTCGTCTTCTCTGGTGGCAGGTCACTCATTATTTGCTGACATGTCTTGGCTTTTGCTTTCCTGCAAATCATGCAGCCATCAACAACTTTTTGAGCAATTTTCCTCCCTCTTATGACCCACGCCTTTTTCCTCATCCTGAGCAAGGTTCCAGCTGCTCCATCATGAGCTTCACTATGGGCCTCCTGAGTTAACACCATGGATACCCAGGCATCATAGGGTAGGATCAGAACGCTAATTTGAGCTTCCTGGAAGGCTTGCACTAGTCCTTCACAAACTAGCAGTCCAGAGTCTTTGTCTATAAAGACCACCAGCCTGTCTGTAGTGCTGCATGGGAAGGTGACACCCTAGGAAGAGGTTTGAGCAGGTAAGGAGGAAGACCAAGTGGGCAGGGCAGTGGGAATCTTGGACAGGGTAGGAGAGCGCGTTGCATGGCAAGGTCACCTGGTCAAACATCATGCAGGCAGACTTTCACGGTGTCTGGTCCCTGGTGCTCGCAGTTAACGATGCCCTCTCGAGCCCAGTCAACCTCTGCGCAGAGGGGAAGAGCGAGTTACCTTCAAGTCCCCTTTGTTCCACAAGAGGCTCCTTGGAACATCTCCTCAGCAGCTGCCCAAAGGCCCAGGCTGATGGTCGCTATCACTGACGCCATGACCATGCACCACTACCATGTTCTCAAATTAGTAAGTGAGAGAATGCCTCAGACATCAACACCAGCAAACATCATAATGCTCCAAAGAAGGCAGTCTCCTTCATCAATCATTCATCACCCTGGCTGAGTCACCTAGGAGGGGGTGTCTGATGTTGCGAGACCCAAAGTAGCCATTCGGGGGGTTACATAACTACATAAGAACATGAACTCTATCAACATGAAATCGACAGATATGAATTGTCTATCAATTTGATGAGAGCACTACACACACAGACTTAACTATAATCACCTCAAGATATATCTTGTGATATTTGAACCAAAGTATGGACTGAATGATTCTAGATATGATGACTATGATAGTGAAACTTTTATTGTGATGCAGGGATAAGCTGTGTTACTCACCAGTGATTTTTCTGAGATGTCTGTTAGGACCAAACGTTCCACAATGTCCTGACAGAGAGAGAAGAAAGACACACAAACACGCGTGCACAAACACACACACACACCCACAC
>OMPJ01038644.1:0-20493 GCA_900312935.1 Carapus acus | reverse complement strand
TGGGGAGGCATTTGCTGCCAGTGTCCCCGTCTCTCTCTCTCCTTGCTCGCTTTCCTCCTCCCGTATCTGCCTTACCCCTCCCGTCTTCCCCTCCTTCTCCTCCTCCTCCTCCTCCCCCTCTCCTCCGCTCCCGTGGGTGCAGGTGGTGGAGGATGACACTCGGCTTTGATTGCCGCGTGGCTGCGGGCGTTCCTGGGGCAGAGTAATGGTGGATGTACTGGTAAATAATCCCAACTGGGGAGACAAGAACAGAGACACGATCTAGAGGGAAAGAGGATGGAAGGCAGAGATGTACAGTGTGTGTGTGCACTGCTGGGACCACTGCCTGTATGCGTGCCTCTTTGTGTGTGTGTGAGCGTGTGTGTGTCGGTGTGTGTGTGGGTGGGGAAGTCTGTTTTGAATTTGGGGTTGTGACTCCAGAAGGCTGACAAACAGGACACATCAAATCCACAACAGTACGTATCATATAAACCATTTTACGAGAGGCGACACAAGTTAAGCGCCGATGTCGCTGCGTTTACTTTAGTTCCCGTGTCAAACGCGGCCCGGGAGCGTTCGCGCTGATTAAAATATGCACGGCAAATGCGCGGCGGATAAAATATACAGGTTTCGGGAAATCAAATGTAAATTTCCTGAAACTGCGACATTGTCGTCTTGATTAACATTCACGGCGCTGATGTCTGGGACCTGCAAACAAATGTTTTATTCATCACTCGCCGCCAAGCCAAGTCATCTTAATGCTAATCAAATAGAGCCGCAGAAAAGAGTTTAAGGTGACACTTTTTTCGAGTAGTTTAACAGGAAAATAGCCTCTTTGTGCCCTGGCTGACGCACTTTGGAACAATTTCCAGCGTTTAACGCCTTGGAGATTGTCGGCGTTTCTCCGTGGCAAGTTGGCGTCGTGATAAAAGTGATAAATGTGTTCGCGGAGCAATAAGACTTGTTTTCCTGCTGTTGACGCGGGTTACTGAGGCGAGTTTTCGGCGATGAGATGAGCTCATGTGACCAGGTGGCCATTCAATTGTCCTTCGTCCTTCTCAACGTGGTGTGCGTCGTCTCTGTCCCCCTGCAGACTCCCAACCGGCGGACGCTTGTCCCGCCGAGAGTAGCAGAGAAGTTACAAAGTAAAATGTATGAGCAGGGAGAGAAAAGGGAAAATCCTGAGACGGGGAAATTCAGAGGGAATAGGAGTCGATGTAGAGGAGAGAGAATAACATGCGACCTGACAGAGAGAGAGAGAGAGGGAGAGCGAGAGAGAGAATTTCATGCAGAATGCCTGTTAGAAAAATGAATTCGTCTTCACTGAGTGCTCTCTCTCTCTCTTTCGCTCTCTCTCTCTGTTCCTTACACCTACTTTCCGGAAACGTCAGTCTGTCGGTTGTCACTGCTCCGCTCCCTCTTTCTTTTTTTTCCTTTTTTGTGCTTTTACTTTGTTCCTCAAGCTCCATCACCAGTCACTTAACATCCAAAGTCCCGTTTTTAAGGCGCCTGCATCACCACAGAGAGCATCAGTGCAACTCCACAGCCCTCCAGTGACGATGGAGGATAACCATGACAGAGCAGAGAGAAGGGGTGGCTCATCAACTAACACACACACACACACATAGACACAATCTCTCTCTCTCTCTCTCTCTCTCTCTCTCTCTCTCTCTCTTCCACACACACGCACTATGGGAGGGTCCTAAGAAACAAACACCAGGACCCCGTGTTATCGGATCAAGGTGGAATTCTCGCTCCCTTGCTTCCACTTAGCTTAGCTTAGCTTGAGATACAGATTGACTGTGATTTGCTCCATCTTGGGGCGTCTGGACCCCTAACAGCAATTCTATGTTTCATTTTTGTTTCATACAAAATCTTGCATTCCCTTTTTTGCTCCCTTATAAATAAAAACTTTCAAACATTCACATATCATGTGATATCTTCACAAACTGAATTTCTCGTCAAACATTATTGAGGCCTGAATGAGTGTTGAATGAGTGGCAATGTCGCCCTATTGGTGGCGCTGTAGGACAAGTCTGACATTGCTGTCTGCATCTCTGTTTCACTGCAGTTTTTAGTATTTGCCTGTTAAACCAACCCCAACAAAAAGACAATTAATCCGAATTTGTTGCATTAGCAGGTTTTATAACGTCCTCATAATCATTTTAATGACCTGAAATGTCCTCACACACAGACAAAGAAAGGATGGACTGCAATCTTCATTTAGTAGTGAATTACATTAATTACATTTACCTACCGAGTCAATCACATCAATAGCTGCAAATGTCATCCACCAAAAGGACTCACACACACCTTTATTGATGCACACACACACACACACACAAACACACACTCGCTCATGGGCATGCTGCTCTACGTCTGCATCCCTGCTTCACCTTGACAACAGGTTCTGTGAGATGCTTGGTCCTGAAACTAATCACTGAGAAGAACATGGTGATGTCCCATTTACACCTTCTACAACTGCCTGGCTGACATCATAATCGCTGCACAGACTCTGACCAGGACACAGACCACAAAAATGCATAAAAACGCATAAAAACCAGGTCCAGAAGGTAATATGAAGCCTAAATGGATTTTGACGGTGTAATGTGGCTTTATTGTCGTGAGCCGCCGTTAATTTTCATCGCCAACAACCATTTGAAGGCACTTAACTTTTCAAATTTTACATGCCTGTGGCCTGCTGCTGTTATGAGAGCATTGGCGTTTTATGTCTAATTTCAGGAGAGATTTGTCTCTTTTGTTCCACAAGCATGCTCGTTAATCACCTGGTTACTAATGAATGTGAGATTTAGCGCATCACTCCAGGGATATTGTGTTGTTCTGATGAAATATAGAAACTTGGCGCGTGCGAACGGAGACGTGTCCTCCTGCCGGGCAGGAACCCGAAACGGTGACGCCTGCAGCAGAGACATTTACGAGACTGCAGTGGCTCTGACGCCGTCTCTTTACTAACTAATAACGGCAGCTGTCTTTTGTGGGCAGTATTTCATCTTTGCTCTCAGTGTCCTCTGCCACTGTCCGCCTTCTCCTCCTCCTGCTGCTCCTTTTCACTTATCAGCCTGGCAAACACTTCAAAACCTGACATATTCTCAAACTTTGCCCTCATCAAGGACAATGGCAGCGACGATTCCTCGACAAGTCGAGAGATAAGAGAGGCAAAAAAGGTTTTCATCTCAAGCTCTGAAGCAAAACACTGTGACTGTGACGGCAGGCGGTGGTGTTTTTCCGCACTTTTTGCTTAAGCGATGGTACTGAGGGAGATGCACATTTAACAACCTCTGCTTTGGAAATTCGTGACCTCAGCTATTAAACCCCAGAAAGCAAGGAGGGAGTTTAAGTGTGTGTCATCTTCCCATGTGAACGGCAGCAGCGCCACACACTGGGGCAGGAAGTTGGAGAAGTGGGTGCGATAAAGGTCTCGGTGTTTGTCTCTTCCCTCTGCAGACTTTGGACAAATCCTGTTGTAAGAATTATGGTGGCATCGGTGTGGTCGAAGCGGTTCTGAATGTCTCAAGTTCTGCCGAGAGTTTGCCCGGCACAGCTAATGAGCGTGTACAGGAGGTGAGAAAAACACAGCTCGATAAGTGGGAGTGAGGAAGAGGCCGATATCACGCAACGGCCTGTATTTATTGGCACATCTGTCCTGCCTTTCCACTTAAGGTGATTGATATGAGCGTGATGGAGGGAGAAGTTGGACCCGATTTTTGAGCATCGTTAATGATCTGGACTTTCACCAGCAAGAGTGTTTTCAGTCTAGCCACCCCCCTACCCCCAACCCACCAGCTACAACACACACACACTCTCCCCATCGGTGTGATCTAATTTTAGAATGGTCAGACATCTCTCCACCACTTGTGCACTGTGTTTGTTATTGGCTTCGATGCTGAGCTTTACCCGGCATGCACTGTGCAGACTGTGTCCTCCTCCCTCACATTAGCCTTCTGTGATGAAAAGAGAGGTTAATGCATCGACCACGGGTCAAACCGGGTCCCTCCGGTGTGTGTTATGTCTGATGGACAATTGATGAGTCGAGGCCAGGATATGTAAAATTGCCCAAAACAGTTCATGAATCAATAGTTTGGTTAGTTAAATTAAAGATTCAAGAGTTTTAAGAAGTTTTATTGGTCACACTCTTACTGTGGAAATGGCAAAAAGTAACCACAATGTCTTAAAGTAAGGAATGTGGAGACGGGACAGTATAAACAGGTGGATAAACATGACTGTATGAATCTTTAAGTACAGAGATAATGGATGTATGTGAGTGTGTCTTAGTTTCAGCACAGGTTACGTTTTGATTTTAGACACTTGTGGGCACTCATGTGCTATTCAACTCACTGCATTAACCATCGGGTACCATAGACTCCATATACTTATTCCCCTTCAAAAAAACAAACAAAAACAAAAACCTCTTCTCCAGCGAAATGGCTCATGCCTTGGAACCTCGGATCAGCCTGTCAAACAAACAACTTCAAAATTCTGTGAAATTTCATAGTCGATGTATGCAGCGTGAACATCTGTGACTCACACTACAAATTAGGATTTACAGGGATCAGTGGAATCGGTGTCACAGCAAGTGCACTTGGATGCTTCTCAAGGAAATCTCACTTCTCAACTATGAGGCTGTGTCAGTCATGATGGGCTGGCAGGAAATCAGGGGTATTTATTCTCTGGGAGTAGAACCAGGATAATAGCCATATTGGCTGCTGGATGATGGGTAATTGTGTGTGTGAGGTGTTATGAGTAGTCCAATAATAGCCAATAGGGAACCATAGTTGTGGGTCCCTAAATATTTGCTTCCTGGACCGTTGATTGCGGACACCCGACGTTGGGTGTGAAATCTCCGAGGAGGCAGTGTGAGGACAGAGTTGTTGGCGGTGACCAGCTGTTGTCTCTTGCTTCCACCTCTGCTTTGACATACTTCAGATGGTCCCTGTCTGTCTTCTCTCATCTTTCATTTCGTTTTATCCTCTCACACCAGGATAAGTTCCTTGTCTCCCTCGTCCCAGTCACCATCAACCAGCGTCCATTCGCTGCGATTCAACCCTGGTCTCGTTTCAGCCTCAGAAACCATCACTTTTTGAGATGATTTCATTCTTTCACTGAGATCAAAACAAAGACTAGTGGACACAAGCAGGGTTTCTTGAATGTTTCTTGCTGGGCCGCTCACACAACACCTCCAGACGTGACAAGCATGTCTTCCCGTATTTCCTCCATCTTCTCGTTCCCTGTGAACCACTCGGAGCTGTGTTAGCCAAATAGGCTCTATCGGCTCCCTCTGGGGGGTCAGTTTGCTAAGTTGTAAACCTGTGTTCTGTCAGGTGTCATTAGGGGCCAGCAGGAGTCCAAGGGGACCCGTCAGAACTGGGAGTAATAGATGTCTTCTTCACTGATTGCTAGCAGCCACGGCGTCAGCACAAACAGCAAATTAGATGTGACATCTTGATGGAGGCAAAGCAAGAGGCACAGCTGGTCACAAGACAGAAGGAGAGGCTCAGAAACGTCGCAGAGAGAAGAGGAGGAGTACAAAGAAGCTCCAGATCCACGAGGAGGCATTAGTATGCGGGCAGAGTACAGCTTCCACATCGAATCCCTTTTAAAACATCATACAGTGTGATATTTTAATATTTAATCTTCCCGGGAAATGACATCTCCATCACTGACACCATGAGGCTGACAGAGTGGCTCCCCTTGAAGGAGCTTGAGGTCGATAGCGTGCCGCCCTCACTGCCTCTTTGAAGGGAAGAAGTGACTAGAGGACAATCAGTTCACCACCAGAACATGTCGATTTTTGATCACCCACAGCCAGAATTAGCAGAGATCACAACACCGTGACAGAATCCAGGTAAAACCACAAATATGACATCTAGCACTCCCACCTCTCCATGTATGAGGAAGGGTAGTATTACTACCAGTATCTCCAGAACCACTAAAATTACAATCAATTGCAGCCACCACTGCAATATGATAAGTTTCACCACTAACAATGTTAATGATTGTGGCAACTATGGTAATTAAACAAAACGTGCCAGCACTGGTGATACTAGGCCTACAACTATTACAACTGCTACTGACGCTATTTCTACTATTACTACTACTTCTACTACTTCAGTAATTAGTACCATTTTCTACTACCGCCGCTACCACAACTTTCCCCGATGGCAATATTACATTTGTGATTGAAAATCTATCTGTAAATTTATTTACAAAGTCCTCACCTACCCCGGCCAAACACACTCTGCTCAAAAAAGCTCTGCAGCTGATGTTTGGAAATGGATTAGATTTGAGAGCAATTAAAACCGAATTGCTGAAAATGAGTGCTGACCCTTGCCGGATTGGATGCCAGTGATCTCATTAGGCTGGTTTCTCGCTCAGCAGCAGCCTGCAGCTGGAGAACAGGCCGCCCCGACACACTTGACAGGGATGGAGAGAACCTCAGGGCTGCTGTCTGCACTGATCTGAAAATTACAGCTCCTCCACACACATGTGATAGCAGTGTTTGTTTAACGCCACACCTGTGTCCCCTGTCACTCATGGGCACAGCCGAGCTTCGTGCAAATGTTGTGCACATGTGTGTGTGTGTGTGTGTGTATCTGTTCTGTCTCTGGTATCTGACATGAATTTGAGTTAGTCTGTACCTGGGATATTGCAGAATCAGTTTGGGGGCCAAAATATCAGTAGACTGAATGACACACAGGTTGCTTGTTTAAAAACGATAGCGAAAACTAAAGGGAGTGAAAATTAAAGGAGAGAACACACACATTTTTTATTCGTGAGTTGTTTTATGTCATGTGCTGTGTCATTTTACAAGTGTAGATTTATGCTGGCGTTTCCTACGAACATTCATGTGGTTTTCATTAGGGATGTCCAATATTGGCTTTTTTGCCGATATTCGATATGCCGATATTGTCCAACTCTCAATTGACCAATACCGATAACAGCCGATACCGATATTTGCGCCAGTAAACGCTTCAGGAATGCATAGGCACTATTTCAGCGCAACGCAAGCATTATTGTTTTTATATCGGTTTTTATTTTATCGGTTTTAAAGCAAAAAATTCCTATACCGATATTACATTTTTATGCTAATATCGGGCCGATAATCGGACATCTCTAGTTTTCATCAATTGCAATGACACTTCAATGTTTTCTTAAGAGATTTTTTATTGTTTTGTAGGGTGTAACTGGTAATTGTTGGTTTACTGTGGAGTGCTGTTGCAGTGCAGGTTGCACTGTATTGCAATGTCTTCCTTTTGGGAATTGAGGAGCAATTAGTTGATTTTACATTCTCTTACAGTATATCATTTAGTCATTAAATTTTTAGGTTTTCAACTCGCTTTCTTAAACAGACCGTCATCAAAAAGCAATATTTTGTCCGATTGCCAACAGATGAACAGGGTTGGGGTTCATTTTGAAACCGAACAGCCGACAGTGGCAGAGCGTAATGATCACTCTATCTTTGGGTGGTGCTCTCCCTGCAGACTTCCCCTGTAAGGTCACAGGGAGTTTTTTTGTGGATTTTTCATGCGGGGCTGTGACTGATGGACACGTCGGCGTCCCTGGAGAACCCTCCTAATGCACTGCCAAGGTCATCTGCTCTCACTCTAAGTAGCACAGTGGCAACAAGCCCTGACAACATCATCGGCCCAGCGGAACCTGCATAAAGCCGAGGTTGCTCGGGGAAGCACGGGCCATTAAAACGGACGATCGATACAGAAGAAGACGCGCATCTCCTGCAGCCCATGTTAATTTGGATCGGGAAGATGGGGAGGCAAAGGTGGAAAGCAGAGGGGCCGCCGGGCGGAAATGGGAGATGTTTGAAGTGGAGAGGGCAGATCGGGAAGCAGGAGCACGGGATTAGATGGAAGAGAGGAGGTAGAGACATGTGAGCAAAAGAAGAAGAAGGACATGCAGGGGGAGGGGGTGGAGGGAAAGCAGGCGGTCTACTCGGGCGGATAGATGAGTTTAGAGTTGTGAATCTGATTCCCTTAAATCCATCAAAGGCTAAAATCTAAATCGATACAGCTTAGGCATCTACAACTCTATTAATTCTAATTCCTCCTCGTCCTCCTCGGGACACACAAGTGGCCAAACTGAGGAGGGCATGGACGGACTGCCAATGAAACCTGCTTAAATACTCTGAAAGTAGAGGCTTGGTGTGCTACCTGTATTTGAAATGTGATCACACAAGGTTCACTGCTTCATTTTAGGCCTTTGGAGAATCTGACCACGTGTGAACACACACACATATCAGAAAGCAGAGGAGGAAAAAAAACTGGTGTATTTACATGTTTGAATATACATTATTTACAGTATGTACATACATATGTTCCTGTCCAGGGAGTTTTTGCAAAGATAATATCTCAATAGCATTTTCAGAAAATTGCTGCAGAGCTTTAAATTTGTTCACGTGCTTTCCAAAACTTGGCAAAGGTGAACAGTTTTTAATAGCATTATCTTGAACATTTTGTAATAGGTTTCAGATTAGATTTAGATTTGGCTGCGCTCTCCATGATGAGTATGTGGTGGTAAAACCAGGAAAATGTCTTTTTTCCCCCTCCTCTCTCTCTCCGTCTCCCTTTCGCCCCCGCTCTCTCTGTCTCTCGCTCTTCTATCTATATCCTCTTCTATTTCTGCCTCCAGCCTCGACCTTTTGGCACCTTCTCCAGGTCCTGTTGGAGTAGAACTAGAATTCTGCGTCACTTTGTCTTCCTATTTTCACCCCGTGTGGCGCTTGTTTTGTATTCAGCTCTCATTTGCATGTTGCATCTTCTGGCACATACTGTAGAAAGGCTGTGAAATGTTCTCCGTCTCTGGCAAACGACTGAGTGGATGACGGTTAATTATACGAATCCTCTTTTGTTCTGCTGAATCATATTGGCAGTTACATATGGGGGATCGTTTATCAAGCTGTATCTGTTATGCAATACCCAGATCCAGGCAGTAGATCTGAGGAGAATCTGTCCCGTACTGACGTTAATGTGGATTTGGAATAGAAATTTGGTCAACTCTATTTCTTTTTCTTAATTTTTGCAATCCTGTCTGATTGCTTATTTAAACTTTATGACTGCCCTTCCGCCTGGCTGCTCACTTTTGACCCGCTGGTCGATTTTCTTTTGAATTTAAATTACGATTACAGACTCATTTGGACTTTCCCTGCAAATGTGTATAACTAAGTGGATCGTCAAGACTTTGGCAGTTGCACCGCACACACAGATTTATAGTAAAATTTTACTAAAGTGGAAAAAGTGCGTGGCGGGGCTGACAAAGGAGACGAGCAGAGGGGAAAGTAGTTGCAATGAAAAACACACACAAAGTACTGCATTTATTCAGCCTGCCTTTCAACAGACGAGAAGAGAACATTTTGCTGTACTTTCAGTGAAATGTTAAGCTGTCACTCACTCCGTCCGGCTGGCCCACTCACTCCATCCATCTCTTTATTCTCTTTATTATAAAGGTGGCCGTCATCCTCTTTGTGCCCCCCCAAAAAAGCGGAGCACTCTTCCCCGGGCCAGCCGTGCGTACACAGCCTTGGGACCACGCAGTTTTCAAAAACGTGCGTTTTGCCTGTGAACTAAGTTTGGAGGCCGTTGGCCACTGAGGACTGGCAGATGAGGTGGCTGAGTATATCAGCATGTCTACTCGTGTTCCTGAAAATAACAGCGAATGAGGGAAATTTTAGAGAGGAGACGGAACACCATATAAAATACTGCACCTGCACTCAAGAGTTGTGATACCTCATGTAATTATTCATCTATTTTGATTTAAATTTACTGAAGTAATCAGTCATTGCATCCCTGCATTTTTTTCACCATCCTCTTTGTGTTGTACCGTTTATCCCTCCCGAACAAACAAGATGGATTCCAGGTCCGGCAGCCCGCTGTGTACAAACACTTAAGGGAGTTGTCACAACTCATCCATTACAAAAAAATAGATAGAAGAAAAGAAACTCACCCACTTCAGGTTGATAAACTGGTGTGTGCAGCAGCGCAAGGGAATTGAGACGGACATGTAAGTGACAGTGTCGGCCTCACACCCCGGTAATGATGACACATGAAGACAACGTGTGCCAATCCATTTCAAATGGACTCGGCTGCAGCGTCACACACTCGTACACACATACACACGCACATACACACGCACACGCCTGGAGCACGGTTACAGCGGCATTGGGTTTCATCACTCTGTGCCTTTGACTGGCTGTGTTTGTTGGATGAGTCACCTGTCTGCCTGTGGGCTCGCAGGGAAGAAGGAAGCTATTGTTTCAGACGAAATCCTTTGAGTAACAGTTGTTGCTGCGCCCTGAAATCTCTCCATTTTGTTCAGCTTGAGCCCTGAAAATACAGCTGGGCAATTTAATAGGGCACAGGAGGTTGTCAGTGCGTTAGAGAAATCAAGATCAAGAGAGATCCTAAAGATTTGCAAAGTCATGCCACTGTATTCTACCAAATTTGTTGTTTATCAGAGGAGCAGCGGACTCTTAAATTCTTCAATGTTCCCCTTGAAGGAGCTGGGACCTGAACCAGCAACCATATTTCTTGCCAGTGTTTTTCCACACTATTACTGCACTTGCTTCTTCAGCGTCCTCCCCTCGTCCTCTTTGTTTGCTCCCACAGACTCCAGTTAGCTTCCCTCAGTTCCAGAGTTTCCAGATTCATTGATTTGTTGAGCAAATTGGAGGACCGCTGCTTTGGCCCCCTGCCTCCGCTGGAATCATTGAGCCGTGGTGTTTGTACGTGAGAAATAGAGCCGCTGTGCCAGAGAGTCACGTACTTGCACATTAAATGGGTCCTGGAGAGAGTTCACCACGCCAAGTACAGTCTATGAATCTCCTCAGATGGAGACAGCATGCAGCTCTGGTACCTGTGTGTGTGAGTTTGAGTGTGAAATCCTATCTGGGGGTGTGCGAGACCAGTCTAGTAGAAAACAACCACACCAGTTATTCCCTATCTGACACTTTTTTGTTTTCTTTAAGTGAGTATTAAATACATCTATCAAACTCTGCTCAAACATTTGTGTGATCTCGATCCATCCATCCATCACCGGTATGTTCATATTCAACATGAAGCGTCACCAAGAGACATTTGGAGGTTTCCACGGGTTATTTGAAAAATCAGATTGGACTCTCTGTCATATTCCGATTGCAGACGACAATCACAGGGGAAACAACACTGACCTTCATTGCATGAGATCAGATGAAGACGGAGACGGTGTATGTGGCAATGAGCGTTTTTCTTCTGGAGACTATCTTGTGGATTCGAGCAATACACAAAGTGCACCGAGGATGCTGATGTATTTGTTTTTAAGGACAGTGGTTGTACTCATTGCATAGTTACCGTGAATCAATGGACCACAATGTGCAGAGGTATTGAAATCACCAATATTTCTTTTGTCATTGTCCTTTCAGATTATATCATGAACTGTGAGTTTAGAGCTGATTCTGATTTTAAAACATTTACCCTTTGATAAAGTGATGCACATCAAATTTGGACAACACACTGGAGTTGTGCCACCGAATGAATTTGTGTGTTTGCTACATGTGACGGCAACGTCTCATCTCATACGTCATACTGGTGTGTTGAAATTCCGTTTGGTACCATGCAATATATCAGTAGTGACAATGCGCTAACTGGTGTTGACTTGTTGTCCTCCCCCGACGCGCCGTCCCCGCCTCACTCAAATTGTGGCAACATGACACGGCAGCAGCATTGTGCGTGTTTTCATCTGTCTCGCGTTGTGACTTTTCCCTCGATGCGTGGACGACACGGTTGCGATGACCCCAACCTACCCCACGCACTGTCATGGCGTGGCGAGGCCAATGGCGACATCATCTCCCTCTTGACCTTCGAAAGACTATGAAAGAGACACAATAGCCTTGATTCTGATCACACAGCCACTATCAAAGCCCTCCATCTGTTTTGATATCATTCTTGTGGGATCGTCGACGTGCAAATTACGGCTGATGCAAGCGGCGTGCAAGACCTGCTTCCAGTGTTTTATTGTAGCTGAGGATGTACAAACAACAAAGTCTTTGTTCATACTCAGAGATTTTCCCGAAATCTAGCCTGAGTCTTCGTACGCCTCTGTTGCAACAAGGCTTTCACCCGCAATTTCAGTTGATTTGGGGAATAAATAATCCTGATGACAGATGAATCTTTTGATTTTGTCCACTAGAAAATCTTGTTGCGAAGATCTTGAACAGTCTGGCTCAAGACATTTTCCCTAATAGAAGCACTGCTGCCATTATATGTCAGAGTATGGCAGTGTTTGAATCCCAGTATCATTTCAGTTATATCATAATGGTGGAGCTTTTAGGTGATGCAAGTTGCTGAGAAATCTGACCGTTTATAATGTTGTGTGATATGAAACGGGTCAGTGGCGCAATAAGTGTTGGGCCCACTGGTTTTTAGGATGTGTGTCAGTGTCGTTTTCATCTGGTGGACTGATGCAGAAGAGGAGACAAGTTTTCCTTTGTAGGGATGTAAGAATGTGGACATGTCTCTTTTGGGCGATAAAGGGTGATAGAAGGTCTCAGCTGGAGATATGGAGATGGAGAGAATAGTGAGACAGAGAGTTGGGAAGAGTGGCAGAAATGAAAATATGTGTCATCACAGTTTAGTTTGATGTGACTGGAGAGGTGAAATTAGGCTCTGGCACTAATGTTGTGTAAATGTTGTTCATTTGATCCTACTAGATTGAATATTTTCCACTCTGATCAAAAGCGTAGAACAAAGATGAGACCAAAAAAAAAAAAACTTGACGGAATGAAATTAACAGATGTTCCATATATCCTCTGATCCAACACATCTGAAACCACCAACTGGCAGGAGGCACCGATTCCACTTCCACAGTACAAGTACCATCTCCCACAATATCATAATCATAATACCATGGTCCTGTTGTTGAGAGGATTGGCTGTTTTTTGTTTACCACCAGGTACTAGTGATTTAAGTCTACTTCTACTTGTTCTTCTTGGTTCACAAAGCCAAGTGAATGTTTCAAAGCCAGCAATATCAAACATAAGTTAATGAATGAGTTGCTACCAAATGCTAAATGGACCAAAAGGCTCAGAGTTGTCTGAAGCCTTTGTAGGTCCTGGCATCGGTCAGATGACGCCCAACTTCCAACAGGATTGACTTGGAGGGACCTTCCTGGGGGAGGTTGGACGGAGGCAGGAGGAGTGGATGAGAAGTGGTGGAAGGACGGTAGATAGAAGGACAGACCAGACTGGGTCAGATCATTGAAGCTTTGGATCTCTGTGCAGCAGGTCTTTGGTCAAAACTTTTGGACTTGATTCAAAGCCTGAAAAAAAAGAGAAATAAATGAATAAACAGATAAAGGGGAGCTGACCCAGAGGAAAAGGATGTGTGCCCTGAAAAGGCCCATTTCCTTCCGAGATGTCTGTGTCGCACAGAAATGATGTGAGCTGACAGCATGCCAGCCTGGATCTACTGAGGCATGAGACGTGCCGACCAGCTCAGCCCAAACACAGCTCAGGACCCGTTTGGGTTTTTAATCAGGATCAGAATCAGACGCACTCTTTAGATCCCGGGGGAACAGAACAGGTGCAGCCACTCCACTTCAAGAACCGGGGGAGTGACAAACAGATACTAATATGTATTGTACAAAGTAGACAAATACTTTGTAGATGTATTGACAGAATCTGCTTGTGCAATTAATGGATGAATAGACAAATAGACAAAAGTAAGTACTCATGGAGAAAAGCCGCACACACACACATGCACACACACACATGCACACTCTTGAGTCTAATTATCACCACACACTTTTCAATCAATCAATATAAATACCATCTAGAAACGGATACATACTGTATGGACAGGCAGCGACATAAAAATCCTCGGAATCGCCAAGAAATATGAATGTCAAGTCTGATATGTCATTTCTTAATGTTAGACTTTAATACAAACATGCGACTGGATTAGTATTACATTAAAGAAATGTGTTTTACCATCTGGTGCACCTCAGCAGGTGTGTGCAGGGCTGTCAGACAGGTGTTGCCGTATCGCCTCCGTGATTGCAAGTGTGTGTATGTGTTTGTGTTTGTGTGTGGACATGCATGTCTTGTGTGTTTCACCCAATTACTTACTGCTCCAGATGCCTCACCGAGTCCTAACTCAACATTTAAAGAAACGCGTCCGGGACGTTGGTAAACACAGCCGTAATCAAGGTCAGCGTTTTCAATAATTAACGCCACATAATATTAATTATACAGAAGTAGCGGCCGTACCTCTTACGCTCCGCTGCTGCTGAGATATGCTGAGGCGGTGCTGTTGTGTTTGTTACTGTATGAACATGATTTCTCATTAGGTAGAGGGCAAATTAAAGGCAGCGTCCGAGTGTGTGTGTGTCTGGGGAGGCACGGGCCTACATCGCAGATTTTTAAGGAGAATGTGGTAAAGGGAGTGGGGTGAAAAAGTCATTTATTTGGCCCATTTTCACTCAGTCTAACTGGGAATACTTTGCATTAGCGTTACTTCTGCCCTCCCTCCTGCCCCCCCACCTCTGACCCGAGAACGAGAGAGATAAAGAGGGAGAGAGACTTCTCAGACGTGGCGATGAGGCTGTGTTACATGTTTCCACGAGGGATGCAAGAACTCTCCATGAACTCGCACTGAGAAAACTGCTATTACCACCTCCGCCCTGGGTTCAAGCGCCGGCCTATGCTAACGTGTCCAAATTTAGAATCGCTATGAAAATTAAAAGTATGTCAGCTTGTCAACGCTTTAGCGTCTCTCACATCGGGCAAGACATCACTCTCACTCTCTCTCTTTCTCTCTCTCTCACACACACACACACACATAAACACACACACACACATAAACACACACCAAATTCAGCCCATGTGCAGTAGGACTGTGTGTTGACGTTGAGGCAGCAAATTTTCTCTCTGTGTTGTTTTTTAAGGTAAATTGAAAACGATCATAGCTGGAGTGTTTATTTTTCACAAGACGCTGCAGCTGTGGATTTGACTGTAATGATAAGATCGATTTTTGGTTTGTGGATCTGTGAGACTGGACCTCACCTCTGGTACTCAGTGAGCAGTTGTTGGTGTTTGGATTACTCTGCAGAATCGTGTCTTTTTTTGTTTTTATTTTACTCTTTCAAACTTCACAACGCATCCCAGAGAAATCCCTGCCCGCCGTTAGTCTACTGACATCCACTCGTGTTGTTTTGGAAACGAGTGACCCAAAGATAAGCCCGCACTCGCAACAGGAAGCGTTTGCCTCGCATTCCCACCGCCCGTCTCTAATCTCTGGGTAATGCAGCTTGAGTCGTGATAAACCGGCTCTGATGGAGGCAAATCCCCTTATCCGTCCAGGAGGCTGCTGGTGGCAGGGGTGCTGCCCTTTGTTACAGGTGCTGGATGACTTAAAGAAACAAACCAAAGTGTGGATATTTGGGATTATACAGCGCAAGCCAACGCCGGCATCAGCCAGATAAGATAAAAGTGCGTCCGAGCCTCCGATGCCGCTCTCCAGCTCTCCCTCTCTCCATAACACACGTAGGCCTACACAACAAAAGCCCTAAAAGCAGCCAGCTACTCACAATTTCTTGGTTCACCCTAATGGAAATGCATTTCAGCCGCTGCCACAGCTCATCTTCTATATTGCTTTTTCATCGAAAAGAGGGGCGCTTTGACTGGAGGACTAAAGCTTTTGTAGAGCAACGCTCATCTTTTAGAAGGACACGTTAGCCCTTTATCTCCTGCAGAAATGCTGGCACATTATTTCTCTTTTATTTGATTTCATATCAGCCTCTTTCTTTTCACAGAGATTTCAGGCCGGTTTTGTGTGAAACGGCCTTTCTGGGTCATTCATTACCCGCCAGACGGCAAGAGTGTAACGAGTAAGGGATCCTTTCTGCTTCCTCTCCCCGCACTAACCCCATTAGGTGTTTGTCAGGGCCCGTAAGTGCTGCAGTGCATGAGGAGCGGAGGCAGACCGAGGGAGGATGGGGAGGTGCGGGGGGTCGAGGGGCTGGAGGTATGGGAGAGGTGCTCGCTACTTAGTTTTGTTAGGTTAGGCGCCGTTGGAGTAGTGCATCATGGCAAAGTAGCACAGCCTGGCACAAAGGGGCGGATTTCAAAACAATCCTATATTCGTCCAATTCCTTTTTTTGGACTATTTAGACATTGCAGGAGAAAGCATCTCTCCCTTGCGTGAAGCTGGAGTTCGTCCCAGTGGGTAAAGCTGCTGTTGTTATGGGTACGGTGCCTTGCTCGAGGAAACGCTGGCAAGATTGTAGCTGCAGACTGGAGTCAATCCAGCTGCTATTTGGATTCTACACGACTCCATCTCCTGAGTCGTGTTTTCCCACTTTGGTCTCCACCTTTTCATGAAAGCACACAGCTACTTGAGCTTTTCCTCATCAACATGCTGCACATTGCGGCCAAAGTCCAGACGAACAGAGAAGCAAACCTCAAAACCTCCCCAAAAAAGAGATATTACCTTAATATCTGTGCACAAAGAAATGCCAAAAATGTGTATTTGCTCCCTCTTCACTCACATTTTCTTGTCACCGAGTCCTTCGAGTGAGTACACACTTGTGCAAACTGGATGTTTGGATGGAGCCTCTTCAACTGCATTGCAAATTTGAATTCAACTGTTTCATCATGCAAACAAATGGTCTCGATGAATCTAGGGGTAACTAGAGGTGGGCAAAATACAGCCCCTGGGCCCCATCAGGCCCCATGGTCTTTCAACCCGCCAGCGAAAGATAGACACACAATTCACAATTTTGACTGCATTCAAAACAAACAACAAAATCTACAACAGCAAAACTAACACTAGACTTTAACCACTGGTAAAGATGGGAGAACAACAAAACTGGCCTTTTAAAATGTAAATAATGTAACACCCTAATGCTTTTTTTCAGTTTGTGTTTGATATGTCTGCACCTTGTGCTCATGCTGCTCATCTGTCGAAATTTGAAAATCAATGTGGCCCCTGAGCCCAGATGTTTGCCCGCCCCTGGACTAAACCGTTGTAAGCCCAAAAACATAAACACTGTCCTCACCTGAAGCATTATTGTGTTAACACTTGTTCTCCACATTCTGCAGTGAGGGACGGTGGAGACGGTTGCTTGTAATATTTATAAACCACCTCCGAAATAAACACTCTGTTGCTCCCTCCATTGCTCCGCCTACTGGTGCCGCCCTCATCAGCCCCATGGCAGCAGCTGGAGGCTTCTCCTTGGGCCTGCGAGTACCCACGTGTCCCGCCATTCACTGACACCAGGCTGAAGGCCAACCAATTAGCCTCTATGCTCAAGCTGCTTTTGTTGTTGTTGTTGTTGTTGTTGGTCTGTAGCTATGAGAGATAGCTCGCAGGCAACGCCCCCCTCTTACGGTGTCAAGAGGCAGCTGGCTTCTTTTACGCAACCTGCCACCACCGATGAGCGATGATGCCGCAAAGCTGAGGCCACAAACATAAACACGTCCATAATGCGCCGCCTCAGTCGCTCGCTCGTTAAAATTCACTCTGATTTCCGCAGCGAGCGCGAGTGCAGCGTCGCCGAGGTTTGATGAGCAGCGGTGATGTCATTTACTCAGTATTTGTTAGCACAATGAAGCAGCCTGCCTGGAACTCGGGCGGGATTTTTTCTCCTTATTTTCTTTGATTTTCCTGCCTTTGAAATCTTCTACTTCTATTGATTCATTCATATTCCACATTCCGCATATTCTGCCAATAACAGAGCGGTTGCGTGAGTCGCATAATAGAAATATGTAGACTACAGAAAAATAAAGAAAATGATCCCCCTAACCCCCCCTCCAAAAAGCAACCACAATGTCAGCATCGACATGATAATGAAAGAAATATTTGATGAATATGGCTCATCAATCATCAGCCTCCCAGTTCCAGTCAGTAGATGCCTCTAAATATGCAGATAATCCTGATTGAGCCACTGCAAAAAATATAGATATGCTCGATTTATGGAAATGCACTTGGCGGACTTGAGGAAAATTTCTGAATTTGGGAGCATTGAAAGGGCATTTGTGAAGAATTAACATGTTGAATTGAGTCACATCACACTCAACAATTTTACAGTGATTAAATGAAATCTGTGGTGATCATGACCAACGGTGCTTGCGACACACACACACACACACACACACACACACACACACACACACACACACACACGTTGTTGTAACTTAATAAATTGGTATGTTAATAGTTTGTTTAATTGATTATTGATTGATTGAAAGCTGTTAAAAACGTATAATGTTATTTACAGTTTAATAATAGTAAAAAAGAAATTTGCATTTATCTCTGATGTTTGCACAAAGTTGACCATTGAAAGTGATACCACTTACTTTTTGATTGTATCAAACAAGACTGCATTACCCACAATGCATTGCAAGCCAAATAGGAAGTGACATGTCATTTGCCGCGATATTGAGTTGTGTTGACATCCAGTTTTCAGTCTTGACCCGTTGAGAATGCCAAGTGACGTACATTGGAAAGATAAACCTTTTCTGTTTTGTACGCTCCTAAATTTTCTATATGAAGCTCCTTGAGATCCATATTCCGACGTCCTGTCAGTCCCTTTGAAGGTAATTATTCCACACATATCTCTCCTCTTCGCTTTACCTACAGCTCCACGTTCCTCGTCGTCTCTGAGATTTGGAGTCTTGAATGCGGCTCCCTGCGGTGCCTAATTTGTATTCGCTCGACAGCGACCTTGCAAATAACGGGACAAAAGAAACAATTAGGAAAAAAAGAAAATACAAGGCTGAGAGCTGGAGGGCTCTGTCGCTCCCACCTGTCCCCCACCATTACTATGTTATTTGACCCCGGGGGGCTCTGAGAGGGTGATGGAGACAGGACGGGAGGTGGACGGACGAGTGAGGGGGAAAGCCAGAGAGGAGAGGACAAACTGAGAGGGAGAGGGGGAGGGAGAGATGGGGAACATGAACATGAAGGGACTGAGGAAAAAGGCTTGTTAAATGACGCAGGACGAAGCAAAGCAGGTTTTAGCAGCTGTGGGAGGAGTCTGCAATTGAACCCGCTACACTCCGCCTCCAAAAATGTGTTCGACCACTCCACTAATACTCTGATGTGACTACTGCACAAATACACACACACACACACACACACACCTGTCCTCAGTCACTCTTCCACTTTCTCACTTTTTGCAGAGCGCAGCTTGTTACTTCCCTCGGCCCATGATGCCAACATATCATGAATATTATGCGCTCGTTCTGCTCCTCAACTCAGTTTGTTACCAGAGCGCTGAGAAAAGAAAAAAATCTATAATCATAAACTATTAAAATCCACACTGCATTACGAGAGCAGCTGCTATTCAAATCCATCATCAGGCCTGACATGTTTACAGCAGAGAGTAATAGACTGCGGCGCCATGACTGGCTTGTGTTTTGTGTGTGTATGTGTGTGTGTGTGTTGGTGAATGTGTGTGCGCGTATGACATTTGTGTTTTCTTCCTGTATTTAACTTGAGGCACATCTAATGCTTGGCTAAAGCTGTGCCGGCGGGGTCTGCTCCGTCTCACCACCTCCTCATAGACACACACGTATTTTCGCCTTGTGTTGTTTTGTTTGTTTGTTTGCTTGGTCCTCTTTTCATTCTATAAGCGCACCCTGAGCGGCAAGATGATCAGGTTCAGGCTTCTCATTTGCAAATGGACTGCTGACATAACAGCCATTAGCCTGTTATTCACTCTTTCATGTGACACTTCACAGCCGTAATTACAATCCAGTGCCTGTTTGCTGCAGAAATGCCTCTCTACTCATTTAATTATGGGGGGAACAAATTGTGATTACTTGATAATAGACACTGTTAAGTCTGCCCCATTAACCACGCTCCATTAGCATAAACAGGAGTTTGGCTGACAATAAATCACAATGGTTTTTAGCGAGCTGCCGGCCTTTATTGAGACTGTCTCTTCATCACCTACGCGTGTCGCTGTCGCCCACGCCGGGGACAAAAAGACACTTTGTAATGTATTATTTTCCCTAGCAATGTTTTTGCCTCTCACCATGCTGGCTGCTTATTGAGACGTCTTTTTTTGTGCACACGTCAACTTTCCAACTGTCCCGCCATCCAGCCCACGTGTGGGAGATGGATTTGAAAAAAACAAAAAAAACAAAACTCAAATGTCAAATCCAACACTGAGAGAAAAAGACAGAGCACATTAATCTTGCTCACATTCATGCTTAACAGGCAATTTATTGTTGGTAATCCGTATCATTTTCAACTAGTGTAATTAAAGCGCAGCACCCAGAGGACTGACTCAGAGAGAGAGAGAGACAGGGAGAGTGAGGAAGAGAGAGAGGGAGAGAGAGAGACTGCTGCTTGATATTGAGTTTATGTGCAGAGTCGGAAGAATGGTAATCCTCCAAACTTAATGAGTGATGCTTTTTATATAATCCTTATCATTGCTACAGTGATAAGATGCTTATATAATTAAAATATTATATTTATATGATTATATATTTAATATAATAATACA
>OMPJ01038638.1:0-19995 GCA_900312935.1 Carapus acus | reverse complement strand
ATAGCCAACAGACGCGATTCCGTGTCACGTCACATACCTGTCCTGCTGCTGATGGGAACGAGTGCGCAAATGAGGAGGAAAACAGAGGAGGCGGGAGAGAGTTCTGTGTCGGCGGAGTCGCCGTGGCCCTACCTTGATAAGTTTATGACTTTAACTGAATCATCAGAGAAGAAATATGTGTTCAGATGCTTACTCTGCAATCTCAAAACGAAGCTGCTCTCAACGTCCAAGGCGACAAACACAAATTTAAGGACACACATTTAGGTGATTCCCGAAGCTAACACAACAATCGCCGGCTAAGATAATAATTGCAATTCAGTCAGTAGCATCGGCCACCTAAGTGGAATTTTGTCTTTGCCTTCTCAGTAAAATTACATGCGGTTACACATGACAACATACAACAAAACACAATATATAATAAACAACCAAAGAGAGACTGTCTCTCTGATGCTAATTTTGAAAAGCTTCTGATTTGCCGTGTTAACAAGCACCTGTTGTAAATTGTTGAAAAAAAATTTAAAAAATAAAGTAGCTTTGATGTAGTTGAGCTATTTCCCCCCTAAATTATAGCTTAGCTTACTACATTTCTATGGTGGGTAGCTTCAGTGTAGTGAAGCTTCATTTAGTATGGAGTAACTGGTAGCTTAGCTCACTACATTTTCCAAGTAGCTTGCCCAACACTGGTAGTATGACAATTAGAAGATGCCTGCGTGGAGCTTATCTATGGGTAGAAGCCCCTGCAAAATCCCATTGTTGAGAAAAAAGACATGCTGAAGACCATACAGTTGGCCAAAGAACAAATCAACTGGCCTAAAGAGAAATGGAGAAACATTTTGTGGAATGATCAAAGAACGGTTGTTGTTTTTGGGTACAAGGTCAGCATACAGTTTGCCGGATGACCACTTAACACAGAACTAAAAGCACAGTAGATCCTGAAGACAATGAAACATGCTGATGCAAGCATCATGATATATGGATGTTTCCCTCACTATGATGTCAGGCCTATGTATCGAATATAAGGGATCATTGATCAGTTTGCCAATATCAAAATACTTGAAGCGGTCATGTTGCCCTATGTTGAACAGGAAATGCCTTTGAAATGGATGTTCCAACTAGTGAACAACCCCAAATACACCACTAAGTGACCGCTCTTGGCTCCAGACCAACAAAATTCAACTTATGGAGTGTCCAGCACAATCCCTGCACCTTAATTAGATTGAAAACTTGTGGAGTAACATCAAAAGTGCAGTTTCTCAGGCAAAACCAAGAAAAGCTGAGGAATTGTGGAATGTTGTCAAATCTTCCTCAGCTTAAATTTCCATTCATAGGTGCCAGAAGTTGGTCAACTCCATGCAATACAGATGTGAATCAGCTCTTATAAACTAAATATTGCTTTAATGAATCACCGGAATAATGAATCTTGAAGATGTTTCAGTTTATTTATTTGAGTTTGCTATTTTTTGAAAGGCGCAGTCTCTCGCCTCTGGGGGGACACTCCACAACTTCATCCAACTAATTCCAGAAATCCTCCTCAGACATGTATCAAACACTGACAATATCCAACATTACTAGGGATGTCCGATAATGGCTTTTTTGCCGATATCCGATATGCCGATATTGTTCAACTCTCAATTTACAGATACCGATAACAGCCGATACCGATATGTGCGCCGGTAAACGCTTCAGGAGCGCGTAGGCACTCTTTCGGTGTAACGCAAGCATTAATTTATTTTTATCGGTTTTTATTTTATCGGTTTTAAAGCAAAAAACTCGATACCGATATACGTTTTTATAATAATATCGGGCCGATAATATTGGTGGGACGATATTATCGGACATCTCTAAATATTACCCATTTTATTTCTAGCTTCAAGCGCGTGCCTGTCTGTGACTCTCCTCATCTTGATTACTGCATTCACAAAGTGTCTCCGCAAGAGGACACATACCCCATCCTATCTCCATCTACAACATAGTAGAACAGTTTGCATCCTCCTCCAATGCGCTTGTACATACAACCTTACCATCTGGTCTCCTGGACACACAATATATCAACATTCCCTCTTATACAAGAATCAGCTCTCTCTCTCCTTTCACAAGTCATTGTCCATACATGTAATCTCTATACTCTTACCTTCATACCTTACCTTTCCAATCGTTTCCTGTAGCTGCCTGCGAACTCGCCTCCCTTACTCCTGTCCTTAGCTCTCTTTCGCGAGCAGTTATCTAAATTCCACCGGCACCCTGTTTGCCTGCAACACTGGAGGGAGTCATTGTCAGCCCAGGCCAGGGGTGCCCAAACTTTTTTGGCTCGCAAGCTACTTTGAAAATGGCCAGGTCAAAGAGATCTACCAGACAAATGTCTGTCTGTCTGTCTGTCTGTCAGTCGTGCCCACACTAGTGCTGAAAACACTTTTTTTTGTCCTTACCTTACTCTGTTGACTTGCACTGAATGGAACCAGCCAGAGACGCATCATCTGGATAGTAGACACTGACCAGACAGCTACTGGACACAGGGCTCGAAATCTTTGCAGGAATTTCCCTCGACCGTGCGCACCAATTTGTAAACCGTGCACACGGATTGCAAAAGCCGTGTGAACGGTTTTGCCGCGGCCTTCTTTTTTTTTTTCCCAGTGATACTTGCCGGGCTCCATGCATCTGACATGAGCGTGCAACAGTAACTCAGAGAGTAGTCACAGTCTGCATTATCCAGATGCGCACGGAAAAGCCGCCTTTGAAGAGATCTGGTGCAAATAGAACAGGCGATCTTCGTTGCGAAATTCGTTATATCCTTCATGTTGAGCATTTTCGCACATAGTGCTTGTTAGCGTATTATGCAGTGGTAATTAAGGAAGTCCGGAAAAGCGTCGTCCTCCCTGCACTTGGCAATAAATCCATTCAAGAGGCCAACGATCGCGGGTGCTTCGTCCGTGGTGATGGACACCAATTTGAACACTGGGAGCTGAGTTTCCCTGTTTTAAAAACTCAGCCTCCTTTTGGGAGCTGAGTGTCAATTTAGAATCTAAATAGAACGATAAATTGCTGGCAAGCAAGGAAGGCGCTGTTGTGTGCGCCTGCGCATACCTGTCATTGTGCGTGCATGGGCATGCCGGTCTGTGTACATCTGCATGACGCGGACTACCCACACTACCTCCGCGGTCGACTGGTAGACCGTTGGGCACCCCTGGCCCAGGCCATGGCTAGTCTGTCATGGCCGTCATATGTTGTTCTATCTGCATATCTATTTCTGTCAAAAGGGTTATGGTGGCTGCAATTCCCGACACAACCCTCACCATTTGCCCAGGCAAAATGGACAAGAAAATTACCTTCTTGTGGCTGGTATAACAGTACAGATAAAGTTTGTAAAATTGTATCTGTCTGCCGATCTGCTTGTCTACCTGCATACTTATCTACAGCCTGTATTTCATTGTCAGCACTAGTGAAAAATGGGCTACAGTTATACGTATATTGGTGTTGTCTTGGCAACATTAAGGACAATGACTGTTAAATGAGACTGATATCTACAGGCTTGTTTGGCTGGATGATTACAGTGATGCTCTGACACTTCCTGTAGATTTTTCCACACTGTCGTGGATGAGGCTCAGCTGCATGTAAACAGTTGTCGCGGGGTCGGACAGACACACACACAAACACACAAACACACACACACACACACACACACAATTCTCCTTGTTTAGAATGCTTGTTGAGTACCCACTTTTTTTTTTGTTGTTTTTTTTTTTGTTACGATTGGGAATCATATTTTTGGCTTAGTCAAGTGACATACTTTCTCCCCCTATTCCTGCCATCCTTCCATCCGAGCACTGTCAGTTCTTTTTGACTTATTTCTTCCATATTTCTGAACATAGCATTTGTTCCTCCAGTATTTGTATTACATACTGTGCTATTATGTTCATATTATGAAATCAGCGCGCTCGAAGTATTAATCAATGTATTTATTTATGTATATCTTTGTCCCCTCCTCTCCATTTGCTCTAGAATAGGGAGATATATGGGATGGTAGATACATTTTTGATCCATTGATCTATTGATGATCTGACACTTACAGCCCCATCAGTTCAAAAAATAATACAGAAACAAGGGTAGGAGGAGATAGTAGCTAGAAATACGGAGCACTCAAAATATCAGAATACTTCAGTACAATGGCAGTATGATTAAGAAAATACCAAATAGTCTACAAAAAAGTCTTGAAATAGAGATGAAATTCCACTACGGTGCAGGCACCACCAAACAATGTATGTATACAGAGCATACAGCAATATTTAGTATAGCAAGAATGTATTGTGCTGAGTGTAGACAGCATATTGTGTATTTCACAGGGCATCAGCAGTTTAATGCGTATTGCACAGGGAGACTTGTGATGTGTTGCAGTGTTCATAGACAATATACTGTGTATTATCATCTTTTCTGGACTACTAGTTGCTGGAGTGTCGCACCAGCCAGAAATTTGATTCTCATTAAGAAACACATATTTAAGTCGCACCAGATTAGAAGTTGCATTTTTTGGGGAAATAAATTTTGCAAAATCCAAGACCAAGAGGAGACGTTTCATCTTGAATGGCAAGTTATGATAACAATTGAATAGTGAAAAGAAGCTAAATTGGTGTGCAGCACGTTGGTTAAACACGTTGATGGTTATTCAGCTATATTATGCATAGACAATAAACTGAATATGTTTCTGGTTATTTAGCGTAACAATTATTGAGATAATTAAAGCATAAAAACAAACTAACAAGTTAACCAAACCCTTGATCTCACTCCAAATCTCTAAACCCATGAATTATTTGTCCTCGTAATCACTTTTGAGCACCTCTGCCAACTACGGAGATAGATGAAGCTCCACTTCCTGTTCTTAGTACAAGAGGAAGCTGCGTTGAATTACTGTAATATTGAAATTTTAGTTGCACAGGAGTAGTAAATACTGGTACTGGCCAAATGCAACCCACTGCATCATTGTATATGGCCCATGAGCATAATTTCACAGATCACAAGTCGCACCCGCGGTCAAACTATGAAAAAAGATGTGACTTATGCTCTGGAAGATACACTATGTATTGCACAGAGACATGTTATATCATGCTCCCTTGAGGTTTACATTGGTGCTCTCCGGTTACTTCCTATGAACCCTGTTACCCCCTTGCCTGAAATGAAGAGTTTTCAACGGTGTCATAGCCAGCGGGACAAAAGAGTTCTTGAATCTGTAGGTCTTGCACTTGTTCAGTAGCAGCCAATCGCCGAACAGGCTCCTCTGCTGTTGACGCTGTGCAGAGGGTGACTGACATTTTTTATAGTGTCCAACAGTTTTTCCAGAGTTGACTAGCCGGAGTGATCAGATTGACAGGAATGAGTGGACTAACAGGAATGAACACGAATAAAATCCAGTAGGGATCATTGAAGAATTTCTGACTCTTTTTTTCTGACTTCTTTTTTTTTCCTATCTCAAAACGTTGTCCCTGCAGTGCAACTCCATGACTGATATGTCTTTTTCCCCTCTGTCTTTGCAATCGTCTGCTGTTAGTGTTTTCTGCCAACTGCATGTCTGTGTGTGCGGCAGTAATGAGAAGTTTTGAGTCCTGGGTGAGTTATTAGTGGAAATTAGGGCTGGGCCATTTGGCCTCCAAAAAAAATCTCTAATTTTCTAAAGAAAAATTTGATTTTCGATTTTTTTCTCCAATGCACTTAAAAACAACTGCAGACATCTGACATATTGTCAAAGTGCAACATTATTGCTGTGGTTGAGGCTCTGTCATTCAGCAAGTTTGATATAATGGACTGTCAGACTCATATACAGCTGCATCATCCGGCTGGACCACATGTCCGTGGTGGCAGAGTAAAATGCCACCTCCTCTAGCTCAGCGCGGATCTTTTGCCGAGTGGCTGTGTACAGGTGAGGCAGCGCTACGTTGGCAAAATACTTGCCAATAGGTACAATGTACCTTGCATCTAAAACTTTCAACAAGTGATTAAAGCCTCGCTTTTCAACAGAATAAACTGGCAACATATCTGTGGCCATATAAGACATGATGGCCTCAGTAATCACTTTCCAACGCGCTCCATTCGTATCATAAGGCACACAGTTTGTAAAGCTCTCAGGAAGTGTCATTTGCTTTATAGCCAGTGTGCTAGAGCTGCCGTTTTTGTTTTGTAGCTGGTTACACTTCTCCCATTCTCCGGAATGTCTATTGTTCAGGTGCTGGAACACCTAGTTGTACTGCTGCTACCGGTAGCAACACCCTTTGAACATATTTTACAGCGAGTCTGTTGTTCGTCTGATGCATCAAAACCGAACCAGTTCCAAATGATTGAATTAGTTGTGTCTTTCCTTGGAAGTAGCTCTTGTTTACATGCTGCCGCTGCCATGTTGTTTGTAATTGTGATGCGCGTGGGAGGAGGCTGGCTCACATTGCTCTACGGAAACCCACCGGAAACGGAACGCGGAAAATGTCGAAAAACTCAAATTTGCAATGTAAAAATCGTTTGTAGCTACAAATTCGTTAACTCGATTAAATCGATTTTTTGCTCAGCCCTAGTGGAAATATACTGAGCCTAAAACGTGTCCGTGTCCATTGTTTTCTGTCTATACTTGTCGGCCGAAAGAGAGACGAATACATTGAGCTACTATTGCAGCAGTGCCTAGTGTGAAAGTGACATACATGACAAGAAACGTCCAGTCCCTCTAAGAGTGCGTATTGACATTCATTCATGCAAAGACTATGAAAATCTGTTTTCTGAGGTGAATTAACACATTTCAAAACAACTATGCACAAGTATTTGTGTCAAGACATGTGGTAAACTACATTCCATTATTTTCCCAGAACAAGAGAGGGAAATCACACTTTACCATTTTAGCAATTTTAAATAAGTTCAGAATAATTTCATATGTGTGACCGTTGCCCAATTTAATTCAATTCAATTTATTTCAATTCAGTTCAATTTTATTTATGTAGCACCAAATCATTACTGAAGTCATCTCATGGCTCTTTCTAAGATAGAGCAGGTAAAGACCAAACTGTAAGAGTTACAGACACACACATTTTCCCCATTAGCCTGCATTAGGCGACTGTGGCAAGGAAAAACTACCCTTTAGTGGGATGAAAACCTCTGGCAGACCAGGGCGGCCTTCTTCCTTGATCGGTTGGGTTGAAAGAGACACAGACAGAGGTAGAGACAGGTATAAAGATGCACAGCAGTGATCAATGATAGTGGCTACATTACAATTGAATTTAGCATGTGCAGAGTGTATGTAGATATGTCTAAATATAAAGACAGCATGAGGATCAGCAGTAGGGCCCAGACGCTTTGGCAGGCCATCATCGCTGAAGCGCATCACTGCTCATGCAAGTACGAGACACAAAAACTCTGGGGCTAAGTCTAAGAGGCTAAGTCAGTGGCATGCATTAATGCGACATGGATGTAACCAGATGAGAGAGAGAAGAAAATAGAGAGGCTCAGTGCATCATGAGAAATCCCCTGGCAGTCTAATTCTATAAAGCTGCATGACTAGCTTAAACTCTAAGCTTTGCTGAGATGGAAAGTTTTAAGCCTGTTCTTAAAAGGTGTCTGTCCCACGAACTGAAACTGGGAGATGGTTCCATAGTAGAGGAGCCTGATAATTGAAGGCTCTGCCCCCCATTCTAGTTCTACAAATTCTAGGAATCACAATCAACAAGCAACCCTGCATTCTGAGATCATAGAGTACCCCTGTTTTCATTTATGCATGTAATGTCATTCTAGGTGTGAAAATAAGTGGGAACTGAGTGAGATTGAATATTCAGGAATTTCACCCGCGAATTACATTTTTGATGATTTGTGCATGCCAAGGTGTGCTGTCATGGCTCAGTTAAGTGTCTTTGAGGCACTGAACTCCCAATAGCTTAAACAAGGATCAAAATGCCAAGAAATAATTAAATAAATATTGAGATTAAAATAAAAGTAAAAATAGATTTTAAACCATACTGTTAATCACCAGAATCATTATTGTTTTCTTCATCACAGTTCTACAACTATCAGACAACCAAAAATCAAACTGTAAGCTCTCTTGTGCCAGAACTACAAGGAGAGAGCAGAAATAAAAGTGAGCACATCCAGCATTTTGACAGGGGAGGGCCTGTAGCAGTGAATAATGCATGGCAACTGTGGCTTGGCGTTTAGAATATCCCCGGTGGTGAGACCTTTTCAGACAACTCATCAGCATTTTACATGGCCGGCCTGTCACCACAAAATGATTTCTGCCTGTCAGCCACTTTGAGCTGCTGCCCTACGGCCGGCCTTGATATTTACCCTTTCAAACCATCGACCAGCCCCAGTGTGTTCCTTCGCAAGCCCAGGCTTTTTACAGAGAGAAGCTCTGGAATCAATTCTCATGATGCCAGGGCATCTGCAAGGCAGCGCCGCTGCTCTGCGGTTGTGATGGTGAAACAGGGTAGGTGGCTCATTTCACTGACATTCATCCAGATCTGACAACTTGTGGAAGGCAGATGATGGAGCATTTGTTTGCTCGAGGGCACAGAAGTGTGTTTCCAGCTCAGACTTGTGTGGTGGAATATGGAATGCGTTTTCCTCACTTTTTTCCCCCCAATGTTACTTTTACTGTCTGACTGGCATAGTTTGGTGATAGTAGAGCTCTTTGGTTCAGCCACTTCTCCTATGCTTCTTATGAGTTTACCTTTCACTTGGCTTAGGATGCAACAAATCAGGGTGCAGATGCCTGGCCATGTGGTCTCTTAGAGACACAGATGTCGCACTTTCAGAAAGGTCAGGAAAGGTCACTGGGTTCCTATGCTGGAGAGAGTGACGTAGGCAGCATCATTTGCTGTGAAACAGAGGTGCAAGAGCTCCTCTCCCTCATGAGTCTGTTTGTGTGTGAGTGTGCATATGCACGTGTGACTGTGTAAAACTGTCTTACCATAATCTTCCCCCATAGCAAACACCAACTGACGTTCTGCACACCATTTCCAGAATGATCACATCTTTGTGCTGATGAAATAATATAAAATATCCAAAACAAATCCATCCAGAGAAGTAATCCCAGTATGATAGTGTTTATAAGCGCTCTCACACAATCTCAAACCAATTCCATCCATGGCAAACATGGATGGAATTGGTCGTATCGCAACCCGATGAGCTTGATGCCAGCTGGAGTGTCGATGGGCATTGCCTGTCAAACATGACTTTCATCCAGCAGCTAGGACTCTGCTTTCGGTGTTTAATGTCACATCTACATATTATTGATCTGCTCCAAACTTTACTCAGTTTTTTTTTCTAAATGCTACCGAATCATAATCAGTCTGCATATTTTTCGGTTAGCATTTGCTGTTTTATGTGAGTGGCCACAGTGTTGTTGGCTCAAGTATATGTGCAGCCATGGTGGTTATGTGGGCCATTAAATGTAAAAATGCTACCAACAGAGCTTTTGAATATAGCTGAAGATGTAGATCAGGGGTGCTCACACTTTTGAGCTACCGCACTTTAAAAATGGCCATCTCAAAGAGATCTACCTAAAAAGATTAGATCTAATAAATCAATATGTAAATAGACAGATATATATGCAGTATGTATACGTGTGTGTACATGTACATTTATGTAAGTGTGTGTGTGTGTCTGTCTGTCTGTCTGTCTGTCTGAACATACAGTATATCAATCACACAAATAATGATCAGTCCTGGCAATAGAGTACTCTATTCTTAATGGGTTTTTTTCCATTTTCTGGTGAGCAAAATAGTTTTCCCAATACCACACACTTCACTGGAAGCATAGTGTATCAATTACCATGTCCAGTGCCAGTGGTTTGTTCATGGTCTTATTCACAGATAGTTAATTAGTTGTCTTATTAACCCTAATATTGGTCTCCTTTGCATCATCTTGTTGATATTTCCCCTTCATGGAATGTCATACCAGGAATCAGGAATCTTTTATTGTCATTACAGCTTTTGAATTGTGCAATGAAACTAAGGTGCTGAATCGTACCACTTTCACCAGAATGCAGCACCTTAGTTTCATTACACAATTCAATCGCTGTAATGACAATAAAAGATTGCTGATTTCTGATTCCTGAATGCCGGTGCAAGAGGAAATGAATGAGGGGAAAAAAAGAAACAAGAAAAAAAAAATAGAATAAAATATATACAGACAATATATACAGAATATATAATGGTAGAAGCGGAAGAAGAAGCGGAATTCCATTAAGCTGGAGCAGATTCCTGCTCCAAAGAGGATTTGCTTTGTTTTCTAGAATGCACAAAGTACGTAAATAGACGTGTACACACAATGCTCACACTCATCAGAAGGATCACTGGAAGTGGATTGAGCAGGAAGAGGAGAGGAAACAAGAATGAAAAATTTAACAGACTATATCTTGTGCTTTTTCCGGGTTAAAAAAAGGCATGGTGTGCATTAGCGGTGGGGCATAGTTATTCTGACAGCCTCCACACTCACACACACTGAACAGGTGAATGTTGTGTTTTGATGCCACTCTGCCCTGTCAGGCTAAATGTCTTCTGTATTAGGGAACCTTGAGCATGTTTGCAATGGAATCCGAGCGAATAGGAAACTTTCATGCAGCTCTGAACGTATTGACTTGGTCTCAGATTTAGCTTAGTGGTGTATCAGCTGCCCATAACCAGAATCAGTAGAATATTTTTGACATTATTTTTCATAATGCAATACTTAACTGAAATGTAATTTTCAAGGAAATAAAGAGGCAGGAGAGAATACCGTAGTAACCCTGTAGGAGTGCATTAAATCAGGAGCACTGGGATACCTTGAAATGCAAAATATGGTAATCAGAATGAGACTTAAATATGTATAGAATGAAGTTGGAGCCAATCGTAGAGCAGACAGTGCTGGAATCGATCAAAATGACATTTATTAGAGCAGTGTTTTTCAATCTGTGTGCCGCGAGAGGTCGTTAGGTATGCTGCGGACAAAGTAGTCCCCCCCCCCCTCAACAACTCGCAGCTGAGCGAAAATGTAGTCGATCACCCAGGCAGTGAGTTGTGAGTGTTTTGTAGTTGTAGACAAAGCTGCTTTCATCTTCTGTGTTTTCTAAAATAATCTCATCATGAGATATTTGGAATATGGAGGTGTTGTTGATGGCAACAGGGAACTCAGCTGTGTTGAGCACCAGATTTAAATTTTGGGTATAATCCCCTCATGATGAAATCCAAACGCTGGACGCAATCAGCCAGAGGTTGATGCTGTAGTCTGTAGAGGGCACTGGAAAGATGATATGCCCTAGAACAGGGGTCACCAAAGTGGTGCCCGCGGGCACCAGGTAGCCCTCAAGGACCTATGGAGTAGCCCTCATTGCCTAGTCTAAGACTAGCAACAATCTTTAAGGAATCTTCATTGAGAGTTTATTTTTGAATTATTGGCTCTGAGTGAATTATGATGGTTCATAAATACTGTGTAGAGCTATACATAAGTTGAAAGTGAGGGTCAGGGTTAGGGTAAGGGTTATCAACCTCTGAAAAAATGAGGAAATTCGTCACAAGTAGCCCTTTGTGTCACTCAGGGTACTATAAGTAGCTCACAGTGCCAAAAATGTTGATGACCCCTGCCCTAGAAACTGTTGTGGAGCATGTTTCATATGCAACCATAGTCATACAGTGGCCTAGGTGACGGAGTGACGGAGGTTTTCTTTAGCCTGCGAGCCGGCACTTTGTTTCCCTCTGTGTTCCCCACAACCGTACGGGCAATAACAAGGATCCTTTTCCTTGACATTCACAATTCACCTTGGACGGCTAATTCTGCCATGCTGTACCACTTTTTGGCGTGTGACACATACCTTGCGTTGTTACCGGGGGAACCACGGCGACAACGACCGCCTACATCATTTCCGCTAGTATTCAAAACACTTAGCCGGTCCGTGAGAAAATCTTCTGATATGGAAGTGGTCCGTGGTGCAAAAAAGGTTGGGGAAAGTTGTCGTAGAGTGTGTCCCGCCACCCTGCAGAGGAAACTCATTTTGGTCGCTTGCACCTGAGATCTTGTCCTTTCGGTCATGAACGAAAGTTCATGACCAAAGCTGAGGGTAGGAACATACAGTAAATCAACCGGTAAATCGAGAGCTTTGCCTCCGGGCTCAGCTCCTTCTTTACCACGATGGAACGGTAAATTGACCCCATAACTGTCGCTGCTGCACCGATTTGTCGGTCGATCTCCCGTTCTATTCTACCCTCACTCGTGAACAGGACCCCAAGATACTTAAAGTCCTCCACTTGAGGCAGGATCTCGTCTGCGGTCCGGAGGGTGCTAACCACCCTTTTCCAGTCAAGAACCATGGCCTCAGATTTGGAGGTACTGATTTTCATCCCCGCCACCTCGCACTCGGCTGCAAACCGCCCCAGCGCTCTTTGGAGGTCCTGATCTGAGGGTGCCAACAGGACAACATCGTCTGCAAAAAGCAGCAGTGAGATCCTGTGGTCCCCAAACTGGACCCCCTCCGGACCCTGACTACGCCTAGAGATCCTGTCCATTTAAATAATGAACAAGACCGGTGACAAAGGGCAGCCCTGCCGGAGGCCAACATGCACTGGGAATACGTCTGACTTACTGCCGGCAATGCGGACCAAACTCCTGCTCCAGTTGTATAGAGACCGCACAGCCCGTAAAAAGGGGCCATGAAACACTGGGAAACATTCCGTTTTTTTGTTTTGTTAATATTTTGTTAATGAACGCTTTATTTTCATCCATGAAAGCAACATGACGGCACGCACAGATGCAGTGGAACCGTGTTCTTCATTTAGGTGTTTTGTTTTTTCAAATATTTTGTTGAAAACCTTTTTTTTTTTTTTTTCACCTACGAAGGCAACATGGTGGCACGCATAGCCGCAGTGCACCAGTGCTCTTAGTTCAGGTTTTCTGTTTTGTAAATGCATGTTTTATTTTTACCCACCACCCCTACATTCTGCTGGGCCAAGAACAACTATAGCCATCACAAAGTACTTAACATCTGGTTCAAAAGAGACTATTTCCTGAGGGTTCTCAGGGGATACAACATCTCAGAGAAACTTCTGAAATCTCTCTATCGCTGCACGGTAGAGAGCATCCTCACCTACTGCCTCTGTGCATGGTTCTCCAACAGCACAGTAGCGCACAGGAAGGAACTCCAGAGGGTCATCAAGACCGCCTAGAGGATTATTGGCAGCCCTCTCCTCTCACTGCAAGAACTCTACCGTTCCCATTGCAGGAGAAAGGCAAAACGATCCTCCAGGACCCGTCACACCCAGCACATGGACTGTTTGAACGTCTGCCCTCAGGCAGGCGTTTTAGGGCAATCAAATCTCGGACAGATAGACTTAAGAACAACTTTTACCCAGCTGCCATAAGTCTCCTGGATAGTATCAAAACAGAACAGTTTACAGAAAATGCTTAACACTCCGGTCAGTGTTAAGCATTTACATTTAGGCCTCGACAGTATTCCAGTCAGCTCAAACATTCCCACCCCATCTGCACTGCTATTTTTATTAAATTGTTATTATACGGATATTTATAATGTTATACCCATATTTGTAATGTACATATTGTGTGTTTATATTTTGGTGTGTATAGAGACTCTCTTTCTTCTTTCCTCTTCTTCTTTCTCTATTTGAAATATTTACATCAGAATGCAGCACCTCAGTTTCATCACACAATTCAATTGCTGTAATTACAATAAAAGATTCCTGATTCCTGATTCCTCACCAACGCCAGATCCCTGGTTGATGAACTTAGGCCATAGCTGCATTCTGCTTCTTTCCCTTTTATACCCCATGTACTTGCAAGGGAACTCAGCACCTTAACTTCATTACACAATGTGGATTGTTTTAATAACAATAACAATTCCTGATTCCTGACGTATGTCCCCAGGCTGCAGACCTGGGACGGGGGATGACCTCTTTGTCTTCCTTGTGGGGGAGGACCTCTTTTTCTTCCTTTTGTTGTGGTGCGGTCTGGATCCTTGCCCACTCAGAGATGGTGTGTCTGTGCATGTGCACAGGCGCAAGCTGTTCAAGTTGAATTCTTTTGTTGACTCATGTTTCCCTAACTCAGTGCTTCTCAATTATTTTCTGTTACGCCCCCCCTAGCAAGAAGAAAACAATTTGCGCCCCCCACTCTCTGCCGCGACTATAAATGATATCATTTGCCTATAAAATTGTTATACACCTGTTAAGTACACCTTTGCATAAAATTGTATCCTTATTAACATCAAAGAAAACAAAAAAAGAAAAATAGTTCAACTTACATGAAAGAAAAACTTAAGTAACATTGTTTTCAGTCGGTAACAGAAAAGATTTTAAGTGCATCAATTTGCCAGCAGCTTATCAGCGTGATTGGGGTGTAATGTCTTTAAGTGGCGCCTTAATTTATTTGGCTTCATGCTGTCCGCTGCCAGCATTTTTAGACACAGTAAACACACCGGTTTTTCCTCTTCTCCCACTGTAGTCACAGTGAAGCCAAGCGCTACATACGTTTCGTCACATTTCCTTGTCTAAGCTTTCGAGTGACTTTCTTTTGTCTCATTATCATCGTCTCTCTCCGCCTTTCTATTTATCCCTATTAAAAACATTTTCATGTTGTCTCCTGAGGGTTTGTTTACTGCACATCATATCGCCTGCTCGGTGCAAAAAAAAAAAAAAAACCTACACCATAGAGCTAATACTACTTGCGCACACTCTGACAATGAGAGCGCTACTGCCCACTACTGTAGTGGATGTGCAACTACACTTTATTGGAGCACGGCAAAAAAAAGCAAGTTCCCCGGGGTCCCCTTACATCGTATTGCGCCCCCCCAGGGGGACGCGCCCCTCTATTTGAGAAGCACTGCCCTAACTCAACCTAACTGACAAAGGTCCGTAATTAGATTTAGTTTATTTAACGCTGACATGTGGATTGACCCACAAATTAAAGTCTGTAAAAGCCATTAAGCAGATTTTCCCAGCGCCTTTGAATGCGATGACTTCCCCCCTTTGGCGACACCCCTGTCTGCCCCCCCCAATAAAGCCGGTGGGCTTGCAGAGGCGGCTTTTCACTGCTGTATTTGAGAGATTCACATCATCGTCCTCAGCATTCATTCCGACCGGCTCCATGTTGTGGAAGCGGACTTGACTTTCCCGTGACCCTGATGCTTCATGCTCCCTCTGGGAACTTGCCGGCTTTTTGCTCGTGGAGGTTGAGAGTGAGGGAGGCTGGGATGTCTGGGCAGGTTGTGGTGGTGTGGGAACAGAAATCAATAACTACATGATCTACAAGCCTCGACCCAATTAGAAAATCCTGCTGTGCCCGGTTGTTGTCAGCAGTTCCAGTCTAATCACTAACTTGCTGCCTGTTTGAGGTTAAAACCAAAATAAGGCTTTTGAGGCTAACTTTTCAACATATACTTGTCTTTAAGTATCGTTAAAAGTTTGCTAATTATGACCACTGGAGAAAAAGCTTTTGTGTGTATTTCGTCAAATTCCGCCTGTAGGAGGACTACTCGTTAGCCTGCAAGACAGATATGAGGGCAGTGATCTGTCAAAGGGCTAATTAGGAGTTACAAATATTGAGTACCATTTGAAATGCAAATAATGATGAAGTGATAAGCGTTTAAGTTGAGATTCTACAGATTCTTCTACCAGTTGATCAAGCACGGAAAAAGTTAATGTGAACAAAAAATTGTTATTTATCATTAATTCACCACACAGGACCAGAAATACCATTCCAAAAGAATCATTCAGTTGCTTATTGGTATTAAGAATTTTACCTCAACCTAATGCTTGACTCGCTTAATAAAGACGAATGCTTGTGTGTGTCGCTCCATGATCTCTCACGGTCGGATTATTGCTTAGCGCTGTCTCAGAAGCCATTTCTCCACCATACTTCTCTGTTTTCCAATATGCTAATCTTCCATTGAGGCCAGGCCTCATCCGTTCTGTTGCGCACGTCCCAACATGGCTCTTAGAATGCTGATGGAGCGTCTAGCTGCCATGCTGGCATTGGTGGGACATTTTACCTCTAAGAGATGTCAAATGGCAAAAACGTTGAAGGCTATTCTTAAACTTCTTTTGCCAATGTGTCAGGATCCACACTGAGTTTGTGTTTGTGTGTGTGTGTTGCTACCCTATTGCTTAATGTATATTAATGGGAGCACTGTTGTCGTTGCTTTTGTTGTTTTTTATTTTCCCCAATTCATTCACTCTCTACTCAGTTGCATATGAGGTCAGGTTGTGTTTTCACAGGTCTTCCTCAGTTATATTCAATATTGTTCCTCATTCTCCAGTGCAATTTATTTTTTTGGAGCACTATCTTGTATAGTTCTGTTGTGATTTTTTCATGATGATGCAACTCATAATTAGAATTCACTCACATTTCATTTGCTGCAGTTGTTGCTGCAATTTTTAGACCTGCTATGCGAACCCTCTTGCTCAATAACTTCCCTCAGCATTAAGAAAGTTTCTTATCCAAACTTTGGTCAGCCAAACCTATAACCGCATAGCATCACTTGTACCAGCTTTTGCAATAATCACAACTGTCGGCTTGAAGTATACTGTGTGTGGCACGAGGGCCTGCGCACTACTCTCAGCAGTTGTGTGATTTTGTGTACATTTTGTTGCACCAAAACTTATATTGGCAGTATTCACATTGGTAATACTTGTTGTGCTCTTGTAGTAATTGTTGTCATATGTACGTTTTGTATTATATCGTTATTTATACAGATATTTATACTATTATGCCGATATTTATAATGTACTAATTTTGTGTTTATGTTTTGTGTATGTAGAAGCTCTCTTTCTTCTTCCCTCCTCTTCTTCTCTACTTGAAATACAGTATTTACACCGGAATGCAGCACCTTAATTTCGTTACACAATTTAATTGCTGTAATGACAATAAAAGATTCCTGATTCCTGATACAATAAAGAAACAAGTTTCCCTGCACAATGAAAGTCTCACTTTGCCCCCCTGCACTGTATGCCACAAGGAAAGAAAACAGTAATAATAAGCAAATGGATGTGCGTGTGAGCGTGTGTGTGTTGGGGGGCGGGGGGTTGTTAGAGGGGTTAATGCATGCCGGTGTTACATGGCTGCCTCGCACGTCCTGAGTGCATGCTGGTGCTCCACGGCTGCCTCGCACGTCCTGCATTTTTTTACAGCAAATATTTGGGTGTAGTTTTATTTTAATCTGGTCTCTTTATCTCTAACTGAGTCGTCTCATTTCACTTAATCTTAAGTGACTTTCTCTTATCCCTCTTCCCACTCCTTAGCGTGCGTGAGTTGAATTCCACTTCCAATGAAAATTTAATACACATTTTACACACATTCTGCTACGGACTTTGGCAGATAAAACTGCTTACACACATGGTGTCACTAATGGTGTGCGTTTGTGCATGTGCACTTGTGTGTATGTGCGCATGTGTGTGTGTGCTTGTTTGTGCGATGGAACCAGAGTGTGCTTTGGCTCTAAAGGAGCTAGAGGTGGCAGTTGCAGTGATGGAGGATGGGCAGATGCTTCTGATGGTGGAAAGCTGGGACAGCTGCTGTGGCCAGCCTCCCCGTCAGAAACAGGTGGTAGCAGAGACGATTGAGTGCGGATCCTCCAGAATGTGCATGTGTGTCTATCTCAGTAGATTTTTTTTCATGAGTGTGTGACACTTTTGTTCAGCAAAGCGGTGCTGTGCTGTTGTCCTTTCCGCTTTTTTTGTCTTTGTTTGTTTGTTCCCAAGTATTTTCTGATTCACATGATCGCAACGTAATTGGATGGACAGATAGTTTGCCTGATATCCTGTCAATTGTTGCTTTGTTCATTCATGTCGTTGAGTAGAACTAGAGCAGGGGTGTCACACTCATTTTCACCAAGGGCCACATTAGCATGGTGGTGGTCCCTAAGGGGCCAGATGTCAGTGGCAATTATTAGATTAGATTAGATTGGAATAGAATAGAATAGAATAGAGGAGAATGTCCTTTATTGTCATCACATCTAATGCAACGGAATTGTATGGTGCTATCCCTGCTGAAGTGCCATTTTACAATACAAACACATGCAACCATACACACACCAGTAAATACTCATATACCGATATGCCACCGTACACACACTCATACATTCGTCCATACATACACATCCATCTCCATACATACATGCGCGCCCATACACGCATAATGACTTTGCATATCACTCAGACAACAACAACCCGGATTAGAATTGTCATAAAAGATGGCGGCAGTTCAAGCCCCGTTTAGTGCAATGATGGTTCTGGCGTTGAAACAGTTTTGTCTGTTTCAATGCTTTGTCTGTTGAGAAGGTACAAATTTAATTTGATTTAATTTAATGGGAAATTTAGTAGTTATTTAGAAATAGCTAAACATTACAAATATTGTTCATATAATTTTTTTTATCGAGTTCAAACCCGTGAGCTCACGACTTTGAACTCGATTGCACTTAAACAACAAGTCAACAACCTGGTTCCTTCACTTGGGCTGCATTGGTGTTTCTTGACAAACTGACATTTTATAAAGTGTGTATCTGGTCGGGGCACAGCTGTCAACACTTAACCGTTAACATGATCCACGAGTATTTTGGGAGATTTGGTTTGCGGGTCAATGCACGATGAATGAAAGGGAAACAGTCACTCAAGTGCTCGCGGGCCACATAAAAGGATCCAGCGGGCCGTATTTGGCCGCGAGCCCTCTAGGGCATCCCAGGAAACTGGGTGAGGATATGGGGAGAGGTCCTCACTCCTGCTGCTCACATGTTCTCACAGGTCTGTCTGTGTGTGTGTGTATGTATGTATGTATGTACAGTATGTGTGTGCGTGTGTGTGTGTGTCTTAAACATATATACTGCCATTCTTCCTATGCCACCGTGTTGATTGGATAGCATAACATTATCAACGTCTAAGCCAAATCAATGGTGTAAATTGTGCCCACCTCTGATGTGTTCGGTCTAGCCTAGAGCTCGCTGACACACGTTATTTACAGCTTGCCGATCGACAATGCGCAATAATCCATCATCCCATCTGTTTTCCCACCGACTGTCCTAGGAGCACTGGCTTTGTGCCCACCCCTTCCTGGAAATCTACATGCAGGGACGGATCCAGTTCATGGCGCCGCTGGCCCGCCAGGACGACTTCTACGTACCCGAGGTGCGTCAGGCGGAGAGGATGTCGCCGGAGCGCAAAGAGTCACACAGTGACTCAGAGGTCTCAGGTTGGTCTGTCCAATCGTGAAGCCTCGCTGATGTTTCTGATGACGTGGCCGATGTGTCGTGGTGGAAACGTTTTCTCCTGAGTTCACACCCCTGTAAACTGGTAATTTCCAAACCCGTTGCTGTTATTCTGGTTGCAGCATAATCTGCCAGTGATGAGTGGATGAGGAAATAGCCCTGAAACTTCTGGGGGCGAACGCTTGACACGCAGGCATTGAAAGCTTGTGGACCTTGGAGCACAGCCACTTAATGCAACTTGCACTTGACAGCACATCCAATTTTTAAATACGCCCTGTGGAACTCCACGTCTCGATGTTCATCTCCATGTCTTGAGGAGCTCTACCCGCTCCATCTTAGAAAGCACCTCAAGATAACTTCTGTTATCATTTGGATCAACACAAATAAAATTGAATTTGATTGAACTGAAACATTTAGGATATTACAGATACACCACCACAGCCACCATGACAGCATGGCAGCAGTTGTCAGCACATTTGGAGCACACCTCACTGTTCTTTGTTTTTTCATCTTGTAACCAGACAGTGCAGGTTTGGTTCCAACCTCCAAAAACGAGCTTAATGTGTGCTGTTGAGCAAGGCACCCTTAAACTGCTACTGCAAGGTTGGGTCCAATGTGCAGAAGCCGTCTCAGGAATGATAAGAAAAGTCAGGAAAATACAAAACAAATGAGGTGAGGACAGTCGTGGTAGATCAGAGGGAGGAGATGGAGATGTAGAAGAGCAAAGCACAGAGGACAGAGTCTTCCTCCTCCTCTTCCCCTGCTCCCCTGACAGCTCCTCTTTCCGTCACCACAGTTTG
>OMPJ01038634.1:17282-28074 GCA_900312935.1 Carapus acus | reverse complement strand
CCGGTCTGTTGGACACCAGACGCCGTCTCGGCCGCCTGTCACTCCCCGAGACAGGGACACGACACCGAGCAGGTAAGAGGCCGTGGCCTCCGTCTTCATCGGACCTGCTCCCCCGGGGACAGGTGCCCGCACCCGGACAGTAGGACAAAGGAGCATCCGATGTGTTTGTGTGGAGGCTGCGATAAGTTACAAAGATGCGGCTAATGTGATGCTAGCGGTTAGGTTTTTCAAAATAAGACGGACAGAGATGGGTTCCTTTCATCGAAGATTGGTTGTATTCTCAGTCCAGTATCGTCTAATAATTGGCCTTTTTTTTCTAGCCGAAATGTATGAGCCTCTGAATGTCTCTTTGGAGCTAGTTTGTGTAAATCGTGTTGTTTCTCAGAGAATGAGAGAAGTGGGATGCAAGATAAATTAGCGGTACAACACCTTGAAAACGACAATGTAGAATAATTATTTGCATTTTTTCGCCTTTTCATCCATGATTATAATCTATTCAACCTATTGTGATTTTCTAGATGTGCTAATAAAGGGGGTCGTGAAAACCTCGTGGCAAACGCCCCATTTGCTTGGAATGTTTGCGCCCCTTACAAAGAACTAAAATCATCGTCACATATTTATCTCCCCTTATTAACATTAACATTTCCCATCGGATTCAGTTAAATTAGCAACGTTCAAACCGCGTCGGATTTTCACATTTATTTCGACACACTACGCTGAAGGTAGAGAGAGTGTGAGTGTGTAGCTTGATGATGTCTTATTCACAGAGGAGGCTGGGCAGCCCCTTTTGTACAGGGCACACACTCACAGGATGTGTGTATGTGTGTGTGTGTGGGACTGGAGACACACAGGCACAAACAATCCTGATATTCCTTTTCTGTCCTTCTGTCAGGTAACACTGCAGTTTCAGTAAAATATTTGGAATAAGATGACAGTTGCGGTGTAACTTGATTATCTGGATACTGTAGTAATGTTCACCCCATATGTAACCACGTGTGTGTGGACACATGAAATGGTGAGCAAGGCGTTTCAGGATGAGGTTGTCGTGGTCGTTCAGGCCTGTTTTTGGTCAGCAGGTAGACAGATGGCTTGGAGACGAGGTCACACGTGTGGAACCGATGACTAATCTTAGATCTGAAGTGATGCATGTGTGAGTGTGGAACAGAAACATGAACACCAAGTGTGTGTGACTCCTTTGTTGTGTTATAGATGTGCGCTTTGGCTCTGGATGGCCTTGTTTTGGTTAAGATATTCCTATGAATGAAACATGCATGATGCCGTCCACCAGCCTTGAAGACGTCCCCATGCCGGTTGCCGCGGGAGATTTGAATGTCCACTCTGAATGCTTCTCTCTCCCTCTGCTTTTAGCACTTAACCCCATTTGAACCTTAAGTGCGGTGTTTCCCCACTCACCAAGCGAGTCTTGGTTAGGAACCATTTCGGAGTGAATAGCGTAAACACACTTGCACTCTTACAAACACGCTAACTCACCTTGTGCAATCACCAGCTGGGCTCACTTCTCATCACAGGTCATCAAAAAATTCACGAACCTCGACTGCAGCCAAGTCGACCTGACATTTGGGCTCTTCGGTCTCTGTAGTTTCAGACCTTACCAGGAGATACCCGAGTTTGTGGCATATATTTTTTAAAACTGGAAAGATAATGATAACTGTACAGTTAGAAAACTCAGATGGTGTCAGTTCATTGTATTGTAATATTCAAAGCTGATACACTATCATTATGTAATATGATGAATAGGTGGATAAGTCTTTGGGATTTATAGTTCACGTCCCCTTTCCTCAAGTAGCTGTGAATGCCAGAGGTAATTACCCACAAGCCCTCTTGCCACGTGGGGACGAACATGTCACAAGTGGGAGAGAGAAACCGGGGGGCAGGAGTGAGATGAGCACACTGAGATCCCCTCTAAACTCTTTGGCGAAGACGAGATACAATGTGAGACTCAGTGGACAGATTTCCAAATCAAGGGAGGCTCAAAATCTCAAGGATGCTGGTTTGATCCCTTGTTCCTACCACATTGTCGATTTGAGCAAGGCACACAGCCCCCCTCAAATGATAAGAGCGGGTCAGTTCAATGTATTTACATGGTTTAACAATATTTGATGTGTGCCTGTGTGTGTGTTTATGTGCCAACTCAACTGAATGCCATCTCAATCCTGTTCTGACCTCTGTCGTCTCCCCGCCTGCAGGACAGGCTGTTCCGCAAGCTGCCCAAACGGGGGCGACGGCCTGGAGTGTCCACAGCTGGTGTGCGGTCCCCTGAGACGGCGTCATCATGGACGACCACGACGAAACCAAGAAGCTGAACGGCAGCGGCCACCACGCCGAGCCCACCATGCAGCTGAAGAAGGAGATCTCGCTGCTCAACGGGGTCAGTCTGATCGTGGGGAACATGATCGGCTCGGGGATCTTCGTCTCTCCCAAGGGCGTCCTCCTCTACAGCGCCTCCTACGGCCTCTCGCTGGTCATCTGGGCCATCGGGGGCATGTTCTCGGTGGTGGGCGCCCTCTGCTACGCCGAGCTGGGCACCACCATCACCAAATCGGGGGCGTCGTACGCTTACATCCTGGAGTCCTTCGGCGGCTTCATCGCCTTTATTCGCCTGTGGACTTCCCTGCTGATCATTGAGCCCAGCAGCCAGGCCGTCATCGCCATCACCTTTTCAAACTACCTGGTGCAGCCGCTCTTCCCAACGTGCGAGCCGCCGTACACGGCCGCCAGGATCCTGGCTGCTGCCTGTATTTGTGAGTACAGCTGACGCACAGCGCGACCTTCAGCTTCACAGATGTTGATATTTTGTAGCTCATTAAGTGAGAGTCACAGCTCAGCACGATGTCAGACATATTTTGTATTAAGACGTCCTTTGTACTTTGTATGTATACCAATACTTTGTGTTAGTATTAGCATAGCATGATCGAGTGATCATGTAGGGCAGGGGTGTCAAACCCATCTTCATCGAGGGCCACATCAGCATGGTGGTGGCCCCCCAAGCGGCCAGATGTTAATTCAAACACTAGAGGGCCACATACAATGACGCAGAGGGCCACATCCGGCCCCCAGCAGATCTAAGATTTACACCCACGGTATATTTAAGCCGTCACTGAAGCGCTCCTGGGCCACATAGAATCATGCCATGGGCTTTGACACATGTGATGTCGGGAATGTGAGGTATGTAGATGTAGAATGACGCTGCATTGATCCACTAAAGACAATTTATCTCTGTCCACTGTGCTCTATCAATGATGATTGAATTTGTGGTGGTGAGTGTTTTTCTTCCGTCCTTACCATTATCGTGTAAACATGGATGTGATCAGCAAACACGAGCTGAAGCCCCATACTGATCTGCTCTGCTTTATATTTCAATGCTGTCTGGCTGGCTGAGATGCATCATCTGCAAACCATCATGCCAAAACCAACAAACAGAAGACAAACAAATCATGGTCATGTACCATATTTGAAAATAATCACTGATGTGTTGCCATCATCAGAGAGGACAGACTCGAACATGTCGATATCCCTCTCCTCTTCTCAGCATGTTCGCTTCCTTCTCTCTGCTCCAGGTTTGTTGACGTTCATCAACTCTGCTAGCGTCAAATGGGGCACCCACGTGCAGGACATCTTCACCTACGCCAAAGTAGCGGCCCTTATCGTTATCATCGTGACCGGCATCGTCAAGCTTTGCGAGGGTGAGAGATTGTCAGGCCTCCTTGGAGCAGAGCACTTTTGAAATATAAGGAAGCTATTTTACACATGTGTATGTCAAACATGGTACCAATAAATTGATTTGTGGTGATGCACCGCCAGGTTACACGGACAACTTTGAGTCGTCGTTTAAGGGGTCGTCCACAGATCCGGGGAACATTGCGCTGGCTCTCTACTCGGCTCTCTTCTCCTACTCAGGCTGGGACACGCTCAACTTTGTGACTGAGGAGATTAAAAGCCCAGAACGGTATGTTCTTATACCATAAAACCAGTTTCCACTGATTATTAATCCACCCATATATCCTTCCATCAGGAACCTTCCCCTGGCCATCGCCATCTCCATGCCCATCGTCACCATCATCTACATCCTCACCAACGTGGCCTATTACGCTGTCCTCGACATGAGCTCCATAATGGCCAGTGACGCCGTAGCGGTGGTGAGTATGAGACGAAATCTCAGGGTGTGTATCGCAAGATAAGCCTGTCAGCCACTCTCTCGGTGTCCACAGACATTTGCAGATCACACTCTCGGTGTGATGAGCTGGACCATCCCCATAGCCGTGGCTCTGTCCTGCTACGGAGGCCTCAACGCATCCATCATAGCCGCGTCCAGGTATAAAACACACTGCCACATTGGCAAAGGCAGCGATACTCACGTGATACTGCTCTACTGCTTGATAAACAGCAAGTGTGTACGTCCTCCCCAACCTCCGTGTGTCTGTGATGCAGGCTGTTCTTCGTGGGCTCACGTGAAGGTCACCTTCCAGACGCTCTGTCCATGATTCACATACACAGATTCACACCCATTCCAGCTCTGATCTTCAATGTACGTGCACAACGTAACACTTAAGAATCACAGCAACCCCACTAATGTCGGTTCTCAATAGTTAAACATAACCTGAACCTGTCCCACGGATCGGATTCTAACTTGAGACAGATGCATGTGGTGCACCGCTGACTCGTCTCTCTCTCCCTGTCTTAGTGCGGCATGTCGTTGATCTACCTGACGGTGGTAGACGTCTTCCAGCTCATCAACTACTTCAGCTTTAGCTACTGGTTTTTCATGGGTCTGTCCATCGCTGGCCAAATCTACCTCCGGAAAAAGGAGCCTGACCGGCCCAGGCCTCTCAAGGTACAGCCCAGACAACGACACACGCCTATGTGAGCCCATGAATGGTCTCAGAATCATGTTTTTTTCAAGGTGTGTTTCCAAGTGTTGCTTTATGATGCTAACAGCCTTACTGTTTTTAAATCTGAGCCGATTTCCTCTCTTTTCTGTTTGCCCCCCCCCCTGCAGCTGACATTGCTGTACCCTGTAGTGTTTTGTCTGTGCACCATCTTCCTGGTCGCTGTCCCTCTGTACAGCGACACCATCAACTCCCTCATCGGCATCGCCATCGCTCTGTCGGGGGTCCCCGTCTACTTCTTCGGCATCTACCTCCCTGAGTCCAAACGGCCACCGGTCATCACCAAATTTCTACGTGAGTTCACAGCAAAGTCCCAGACAGTTGATAAGAATCAGATCATCCAGCTAACCTGTCCTATATCCTGCAGGCTCCCTGACTCATTTCATCCAGTACACCTGCTACTGCGTCCTGACTGAGATGGACAAAAGCGAGTAGCACCCACCATAAACAATACACCCATTGCTCCCAGTTATTCCCATTACTACAGTGTTGCCAGAAAAAGGACACTACTGGGAGGAGGTGTAACTTATAAAAGGCACCAGATTCCTACTACTGTACTGTATAATGTAAAGGTGCAGATGGACTTCATTGGTGTGTTTACCAACCCAGGAGTATAATAAGATTTTTTTTTATATATTTTAATTCTAAGCCATTTTTTTTCAAAACATAAGATGTTTTGATCTCAGCCCTGTGCCATCGATCTTTTATAAGATCCCGACTACGCAGGCTGTGCATCACAGCACGACACGTCCTCACAGAGGAGGACTGTCAATCAACTCAGTTAACGAGGGACTTTTTCAGAAATATGCTGATTTATTTCAGGTGCCTCAAATATTCAAGTGATTAGTTCTTCTGTTTTCATCATGTTCCTGTCTAAACATCCTGAAACTATCTCAGAAATGGGATTTTCTCAGCCATTAAGTCTTGTCCGCCACAAGGCACCAGAGGCTCTAAAGACTGTGCCTGCAGGGATTGAGAACCATGTAGTGTTAATGTTTTTCTAAAGTGCAATACTATGGTGTACATTCGCCACTGGATCGCCACACACATTTTCACACCCCCTGATGACTTGTGCACATTTCAATCGGTCTAGATATGTCACAAGGATCTGAAAATAATGCGCACAGATCTTAACGAGATGGGATATGCAGCCTGTGAGTGGATGTGAATGTGTGTGTGTGGACAGTGAACATAACCGAGCAAGGCAAGGTCCTCTTCTGCATTGAATGTCTGAAGGGGGTAAGCCTTTTGGGAAATGTTACCTTGGCATGGTTATGGATATTTGTGAGGAGGGCGAGTCAATCGCGCCTGTTATTTTACCACACTTGTGCTTTAATATGGGGCTGGACCTCTTATATCGCCCGACTTCAGTGGCCTACCTCAGAAATATTACAGCAACGGCGCCAAAATGCCTCTTGGGGGCGACTTGATACCTCTACTGGTCTGCAGAAAACTCAGTATTTATTAATTAAGCGTTTCTATCCACAGTGCACCCTCCCCCAATAAAGTCTCCAGACATTTGCTGATGTTTTACATTTATTTTGAAAGTTTTTATACACATCTACATATTTACAGTAAGTTAAATCAACAAGCTTTCAAGAGAGAAATCACCTCGAGGACAATCAAACTTGCACACCCACAACATAACTGAAGCACCACGCTTTCACAGTATGCACAATCTAACACGTAACTGCACGTACACGCACGCACGCACACACGCTACCATGCACAGAATTCAAACACCACACATTGCAGACATGCACAGCCCAAAGACGTCTCACTAACAGAAGTGTTAACAGCACAAAGCATACAGGGCATACCACACTAATGTGCAACGTTTCTGCACACATCCACTTCGAACAAAACACCCACACGCCAATTCACGCCAGCAAAAAATCCAAACAAACAAACAAAAAGAATGAAGAGCAGGACACCTCCACTCCTCAACTTCTCTGTAGACAGCAGGTGGAGCAGTGTTTTTTTTTCCTATTTTTTTTCCCATGGACTTCCAATAAACGATCGGTTAGCCTTGCGTAAATGCTCGAGCAATCTAAAAGCGTATGAACTTCACATTTCTTACACACAGACACGTAAAAATGAAAGTTTTGACGTTCCACAAGTTTATGGGGCTTGTGTGCGTCACGTTAAATGCTTCTCGGTCCGATTTAACCTGGAATGACGGCACTTTGAACTCTGGCTGGGCACACTCACTGACACCTTTTTGCGCTTTAAAACATCAAATTCACGGCCCACACACACTTGAGTGCTACATCATCAACTGGGATTTCCTGACTTGATTTTCAGAAGTTATATTTCATCTTGCCGTGCCATTCATCTGTTTCTTTCCACCTTTAACCTACAGAGGTCTTGGAGTGCACTGTGTTATTGGTGGACAAAGTTTGGGAGGGTCCGGGGTTGGGAGGTGGGTTTATAAGGGAGAGAAGGAGGGAGGGAGAGAGTGAGAAGAGGAGGAGGGGGGTTCAGTCTGAATCGCAATATCTGCCATCGTCGTCATCATCATCTTCTTCTTCTTTATTGGGTGCAGCGTCTCCGTGGCAGTTAAGATTGTGCAGCAGCTCTCTCTGGTAGCTCTCCCAGCCCCTCCTGCTGTATGAATGCTCCTCTTCCCAGTAGCCTGGAAACACAGCACACACCACGGGTCAGCGGCCGCACGCGCCCATGCATGCACACACCTTCACAGAATTACTCCCCATTTCAGGTAGGTGCTCCATTTTGCCCCAGGGAGTCTGATCTCTCTCAGATTCTCCATAAATCTAATTCATTTCTTGTATGTGCATTGAAGCGAAGTTGCATTTCACTCATTCTGTCTCATGACTCCATTTTAGTTTTTTGCCCGTGTAGACCAGTCTAAGGAGACATACCGCCGTAACGCTCCTCTGCCTCGCTGTCCTCGCTCTCCTCGTCGGGGTAGTCATTCCTCCAGTTGTGCTCGTCGTTCTCATCGTCTTCATCCTCGTACACCTCCTCCTCATGAATGACGAGGTCAGGCACCTGCAACACACGGCAGCCACACTCGTTCACCGTGCGGTGGTGCTGCTCATTTTCTCTCGCGCCCATCTCCTCCTGGGTTTGTCCACCGAACAACATTGGTCTCGGTCTGAACCTGACAGCCCAATTCTCTTGAATTATTCAAGAAAACGTCAGATTCAAATTAAAATGAATGAAAATGTAGATTTAAATATGCTTTAAAGAACCAACTTCTCCCAGTAATTAGCTAAAGAACCCTTTTGAGTGCACTTTAAAACAGACTATTGTGATGCCATTCACCAGCAAAGTGATGTCATCAAGTACAGCCTAAAGTATTTCATTTAATTTCTTCATGTGCATCCCTCTGGGTTCTAAACCATATTATAAATAGAAAACTAGTTCATTAGAAACATAGTATGAAATCTAAAGAAATTTTGTTTGTGCAACGTACCAGCTCTCCTTCGTCAGTATAGGCACGGACAGAAAGAATGTCCTGGATCCAGCCAGGAGTGACTGTCTCCTGGTAGTAGAGGTCGTAGACGTAATCGTCTTCTTGCTCGCGGTGCTCATTTCCCAGGCCTCCTCCGGAGATGCTCAGGTGCTCCCTCATCATCTTCATGTTGTTGCACAGGATGACCTCTGGGCCTGCAGACTGGGATGCGATACACTTATCTGACATTGCTGTTGAAAGTCGACAATTGGAGCGGTATCATGGCAGGAACAGAAAAATTTAACTCACCTTTCCGAGAGCTTTGTCCTCGCTCTCCACCTCTTCATGTTCCAGATCCACCACTTGCACCTCCCCAAGACCAAGACATGCTTCCTGCTCTTTGTCGGTCTCCTCCGTCTCCTCTGGAGCCTCCTTCTCCGTGTCCTTCTCCGTGTCCTGCTGCTGCTGTTGTTGTTGTTGTTGTTCCTGCGGTTGTAATTGTTGTTGTTGTTGAGCCACATTGGGCTGGCCAGTTCGGTGGCTAGAGACGATTCTGTAGCGGTCCTCTCGCCGAGTGTTCAGCTTGGTGGTTCGTAAATCACCGATGACACGCTGCAAGCTGGCAGAGGTAGGACGTAGGGCATGGGTCACACGAGGCCGCGGCAGAGTCGGCCTATCCTCCATCTGCACAGGGGCATCCTGAAGGAAGAGGACAGAGGGGACAGTGTTCAGAGGGCTTTTGAGGCCTAAGACAAGACTATCTATTCAAAATCTGGATAGATAATCCTCTGCAGAGAAAGGCTGGTGTTGACACTGAGTCACAGGCAACTATTAAATCATGTATTGTGTGACTCTGGTTACAACAACATGTACAGTCAAGATAATTATATATGTTGGTCACTGAATATAAGACCTTTCGGGAAGCAGATGCGGCAACCTGTATTCAAATCTGTGTGTGAGAGAGAGACCGTTTGCCCGCTCACAGCCTGCACAGGCTTACACACATTGAGGGTAAGCGACCCAGTGAAATGTCAGTCTAAAAATCAACAGATCGGTGAGAATATGAATTCTCAGTCTATGACGTCATTGGGCAGCAGGTGCGTCGGCTCTTTCTTCAGGTCCCAGCAGGGGGCCTTCATCTAAAACACCGTCGTCTTGAACCGTTTTCTTAAGCTTCTCTTTCATTGTTTGAAATTCGGGGCTACCCTATATCATCTATTCCAAATCTGACAAGAGTTGCATGAGCGTAACAGACCTCCCGTGCACCCAAAACACAACGCAGTCATGCAGCATTTGGATACATTTAAAAGCATTTAGGAACACGAATATTAACCGTTTAGCGGTTAACGGTTTGGCCACCAACTGCCGATCTGTGATTGAATTAACGTGAAGTTGACTTCTGCGCCTGGCCTATGTATTTGGATCGCAAGAGTAGTTAACCGAAACTAAAAGCCAAATTGGCCTGACAGCAAATCCACACCGCGTTTATACCGGACTGTCTTCCACTCCAAGCCGCTTCTCTGGCTTTCTGAGCACCCAGCGGCAAGCCGCCGGGTGCTGCGTGTTCGTTAGCCCGGCGGCCTGACTCGCTCGGCCCGCTCACCTGGGTTGCGACGGTCGCCACGAGTTTGAAGACCGTGTTCTCCACTTCGGCCTCGTTGGGCTCAGGTACCGATTCCAGGGTGGTCTGGGACGTCTCCGGTCGGATCCGTTTGCATGCCAGCAACAGAGCGTCGGCGGGGTCGGTGCCCCGCTTTCTCTTGACGCGGAGGATGGTCGTGTTTTGGTCCATAGTCGTACGCGTCTGTCTCGTTTGTCTGAGGAGGAAATGCTAACACAAGCCACTTCCTATTTATTTCCGGGAGCAAGCACGGGATTCTTCTTCGTCTTCTATAAACTGGTTTTATATGGTCAGTGCTGCCCTCAACAATTGGCCGTTTCTATATCGCAGAATTGCAAAATTGGAAATTTCTTGCGATTTTCTTTTCGGCCAGAATTGGAAGTGACTTTATTGTTGCTTTGCTAGCTGCTTTGGAGCAGATAAGAAAGCTATGTTGGAGTCTAATCAGGCGTCATTCTTCACTCCTCGCGGAAACAACTCTTTCACTCCTGCTAAGGCACAACCGAGATGAACACAGGAGCAAATAAAGGTAAATAAAAACAAGAAAGAATGCAAGGAGAGGGAAAATCACCTCAAACATAAAATGAATACACATATGAACAAAACTAGAATATTTTGTATCGTTCCGCATGATCGGAGTTGTGACCCTTACACCAAGAGGTAATTTACAGGGGTTGTTGTTAATGGACCCTCAGCGTTGCGAGCCTCTTAAAATCAGTGAATGTTGATGTAGGGAGGACATTTTAATCGTGGTTATCATGTCATTCATCTGTTAGATTGACTTTGAGACCCGAAATCCACGACTTTGTTGGATTCTACTTTCAGTGATTTCTGCCCCCCCCCCCT
>OMPJ01038634.1:0-17262 GCA_900312935.1 Carapus acus | reverse complement strand
CCCCCCCCCTTTTTTTTTTTTTACGGACAGCATGGATGAGAAAATAACCATCACGAGATATGTGGAGTCTGCACATCGACGGACCGGTAACTTGTCAGACCACATTTTCACGACCGGCCTGGTGTGTGATAAGTAGTGGATGTGACGTGACTGGTGCATGTTGCCATGGTTATTCTTGTAACAGCCTGAAGTGTTGAAAAGTGTAGCCGCGTTGCAGACTTAGACGTCCAAGATGCATTTTCTCCGGGAAAAGGGTCCTTGTTTCTGCCCGCACAGACGTGACTTAGACGCGCAAAGCAAACAAACAATCGAGCAAGTTGCCGGCTTAGGTTCATTGGCTCACGCACAGAGATAATACAACAGAGAATGCCGTGTGGCTGTATTTTAAGCCGAGAATAAGGCAACAGCAAAATTTAGGATTTTTCAAAAACAAATTAGGTATAGTGGAAAGATTACCAAATCTTTATATGCGCTATAAAAGACATTTAAAGAAAAACGTGTTGTATCTGAGCAAACATTCCTCGTGAAGTGATTCGGCTTGCTGATTGGTCGCTGAGGGCACAAGATGCCGTCAATCACAGTCGCTTTGTGTATATCCGGCCAATAAGCTGCGAGGAATCTGTTGCACAACACTGAGGGAGTGGCTACTTACAAAACATCACATATCCATGTGGCGCCAAATTACGTTTTCATTATCAGTGTTGCTACAGACCTGGAGTAGGACGCGACACCGCTGTTTAACAAACAACAATTACAGATAAACCTCCCATCAAAATGCCCGAGTGGGTAAGTAGCAGGAAGTCAAAATATTGCAACTACCGTTGTGTATATCCTGTGGTGTATATGGTTTTCCGACCTTGCCGGCCATCGTTGTACTTTATTTGTGATGGTGTGCTCACAGTCTAATAAAGTCAAGCAAATAAGTCTTCGAAAGGCGCTATTTAAACGTAACTAAGGGTCTTGGTTTTATGTAGTGAACTGCTGTCGACCCCCACAGAGAGAAGCAACTTTGGCGTTAACAGCCAATGTAGTTTTGGTTCTTACTCCCAGCAAGTGAGCGGTATGCTAATCAGGTGCGTTTAAATCGCGACCGGCTTTACGTTCGGCGGTGTCGATATCGGCCGTAGCACTCATGTGCATCGGCGTGTGATTGTCCGGGTCCGAGATAGGTGGTGTTCGTGAAATGTGCCGCCACCTACTGAGAGATGTTGATAGTCCCTCGAAATCGATTGTTGCACCTGGTTGTAGGACATGGTCCTGAAGAGTACAGAGCGCTTGCATCGGTACATCAGAGAACGCACACTTTCTCAAATGCCAGCGCTCACCACTGAAGGTCACTAACAGTGTCCCACGAATTCCCCCCTTCTGTTAAGTGAAATGGTAATCAAATGATCAGATGAAAGGATGGGCTACATTTGGATGATAGCTAACTAGCTATCTATGTGTGAAATCCAAATTTTAACTACACTGGCATTTGCGTGGTACATGTAGTACTCATCTTATGTTAGCATAGTGCAGTGTGAACAGTCATGTTTTGAAAACGATTAATGTCTCTCTAATCTTGTGTTGCAGACATTGATTGATGAACCTACAATGTTGCTGCAGTCAACAAGACAAACACGGCAGTCCACCAAAGGAGACAAGAAGAAGGAGGTAGGGTGATTGCATGAATGTGGAGATTAAAATAAAGATATACAGAACGTACGCTCACCAGCATAAGAGGCACCAGTCTGCCATGTTTTTCCCTCTACTGCTGAGTGAAGTGGCAATTGGATGATCTGATGAAAACAGCAATCACATTCGGATGATAATGAACTCTATCTATATGTGAAATGTGTGTGGTATGTGTAACATTTATTTATACTATATAAGATGTATTATTTATTATCAATTTAAAATGAATTATACAGATATTTGTGTGGTATGTTAAATATTTATATGTGTTTATGTGCAGCGTGCATCGTTTCCAGTGACCTTTGAAAGATAAAGTATAATCTTCTGTTGCGTGTTGCAGACATTGATAGACGAACCCACGATGGTGCTACAGTCAACACGACAGACTCGACATTCCAATGAAAGAAACAAGAAAAGGGAGGTAGGTTGACTGTTTAAACGTGGAAATGAAAATGAACATTTATCATTAGTTTGAACACTGTTAACATACCATCTTTGCTCTGTAGAGAACACCCATCAAAGACGAACCAGATTCTCCCAGGGAAAGCAAGATTAGAAAGAAGGAAGAAGATGATCACATGGCATCTGTCCCCCAAGAGGGGTTTACAGAACTCTCAGCATATGAAGTGGAACGGCTAGAGAACATTAGACGGAACAAAGCCTTCTTGTCGTCCATAAATTTACTGGAGGTAGGCAGGTTGGAGTGGTTCTTAGTATGGAAGTCTTGTTAGCTTGTTGTTAGCGCAACTCGTCACATAGTCAAACTCAGTCAAGTTGCAGTGCTCTTGCTGCCTCCTGGAGTGACTGAATTCAGTTAATTGAACTTAAAATAATGAACATTTACATGTGCTCTCTTAACAGATAACGGCAGAGTTGAGGCAGCCCATCAAGTCAAAGCCTTCACAAAGGGGACTGAGGAGGTACTTCTTTCTACTGCTGCCTGGTTCATGATAACTCAACTTGAATTGATGTCTGAATCTGAAACTCGCCATTATTCACCAACTGCCCTCTCTAAACAAAACCCTAAGAACATTATGAGAAACTCTTGACCAAACATTAATCGGTCGAATCACTCATCAGTTGAGGGTGCAAAGTAAATCAGTAAAGTTTTTGGTGTCTGTCTGCAGGGTGAATACTCCAGTGAAGGAAGTGCTGCCTCCGCGCAAATCCCTCCGTCTGCAGAACAAAAGCGCCGATACCCCAGATGCGTCTGCTGACTACAGTTTGGCACAGACCTTTAAAACTGAGCTGGTAAGTGAGACAGGCAAACGGTTCTTCAGCAGCAAATCTGGCAGAATGCATTTTGAATGCATTTTTATGTTTTTATTCTGAGTCATCACATTTATTGATTGGTTTTTCCCACCTCACAGTCAAGTCCAATGGAGAAGCCCACCGGCCCTCAGCCCATGGCTCCAATCAACATGGAAGAAGGGAGCCGACTCCCCCCGCAGCTCCTGGACATTTTCTCTGAGGTAGGAATCGCATGTGGGTGTGACAAACAAATGTGAGTGATGAAAAGTGTAATACTGTTGTGTTTTGCAGGAGTTTGTCAAGAAAGAAGAGCAGCAGCTGAATCTGAAAGAGTGAGATCACTTTTTAGTCACTATACAACATAACTGACTTAACTTGTCCTGCACTAGGACATTTTTGAGAGCTTCTGTGGTAGTGTAGTGTGTCCCACAGTCATTCAAATTGCCTCATAAATAATCCAGTTAATTTTTCGTATTCAAGTCTGAGAATCTGTGTGTTTTGATGCCTTGTCACAGGTACTGCTCTGCTCTGAAGACTATGAGTATCAGAGAAGAAAATGTGGTGAAAGTAGTGAAGGAGCGCATCTTCTCTGCTGCCTTCCACCCCTCTAGCAGCTCCCTGTTAATGGCCACAGGAGACAAGTGGGGACATGTTGGACTGTGGAACCTGGTAGGGCTCTCCTCTCTCCTTTAGACATTATTTTGAATGTTGCAATATTATGAAACTGGGTGAACACAAATCATTCTCTTTTTTGCAAAACCGTGCCTCTAATGCCTGGAAACAGGTTGGGTCTTAGTATTGGTAGATATGAAAAGTTTTCGAGGAAGAACTAATGTAATTTTTTTGCTGTTCCTCTGCAGAGAATTTCAGTACATGCTCCAATGTGTTTGTCCCTACCTGACCTTCAATTTTCTTCACTGCAGGGAGCCGACTGGGGAGATGACGGCGTGCTGCTGTTTCAGCCTCACCGCAGGCCGATTCCCTGCATGGCATTCTCCCGCACTCGCCCCCACCTGCTGAGCCTCAGCTATGAAGGCTCCGTGCGGTGCATGGATGTGGAGAAAGCAATGTTTGACGAGGTGAGATGAGCTTCTCTGTCCGCCTCTCTTGTTTGCTGTGCAGCCATTTATGTCCCACCATCCTCCCCTTGTCCTCAGGTGTATGATGGCGAAGACGGCCTGAAAACCTTTGACTTCATGTCCACCGACTGTTTGACTCTTTTGGTTGGGGATCTAAATGGAGACATTTTCACTGTTGATATGCGCACCCCAGGGTAAATATGCGGCAGTTGTCAGTTTGCTAAAATGCGATGGGATGCAACTCGGTCAGTTTCAAAGATGCGTTTTGTTTATTCATTTTTTTGAAGTAACTCCTATGAGTCCTGCCACCACCTGAACACCAAGAGTGTGCGATGTGTCAGCGTGCACCCTGTGCAGCAGCAGTACTTCGCCGTCGCTGAGAGCAGGTGAGACCCACCCTCCATTTGGTCTTCTACCATGCTCTCTGACTACTGTGAGTTAATGGTCCTCTCTTCTCTGTCAGTGTGGTGAGCATCTACGACAGCCGCTGCATGAAGAAAACCAACAGCCAGCCGGTCTGTCAGCTGCACGGCTTCTCTAGAAGCATCCCTAGCGCCCTATTCTCCCCCTGCACTGGGAACAGACTTCTCACCACCTGCATGGACGACAGGATAAGGTGAGCTGGCACCACCGTTCAAGAAATATCTCCTTTTGTAGAGATGTTTTCCAGATCATTGAACTTTTACCTTTATGTTGGACAGGATATTCGACACCTCGTCTATGACTGCCAAGCCTCCCTTACTGAAGTCCATCAGGTACGCCTGCTCGCCGTCTCACTGCTGGCTGAGGAACCTGCCCTGTATTTTCGTCATTTCTGAAACATCTCTCCCTCAGGCACTACATGAACACGGGCCGCTGGCTCTCCAAGCTGACTCCGTCGTGGGATCCCAAGCAGGAGGACTGCTTTGTGATGGGCAGCCTGGATAGGCCCCGGAAGATGATGGTCTACCACCAAAGCGGCGAGATCCTGCACACCTTCACCTCCCCAGACCACATCACCACTGTGCTGTCCATCACAGCTTTTCACCCGACGAGAAACGCACTGCTTGGGGGCAACGCGTCTGGAAGATTGCACGTGCTCACCGACCAAATGTAGAGGCTAAACGCTTCGAGGATGAAGTCCATCGCCATGGCTTCAAGTCACATTCCATCTCAAAAAGACTAGTACCACTTCAGTTCTGCCCATTTTCCCCACTGGGTCCTGGCATTAGCGCTCAGACTGTGTATTTTTGAAAGCAGATGAATTGTTCATCAGTTGCATATTCCTGCATTCTTCTGAGCTCGTGAGGCAGCTGGCGGTAATTGTCCCACCCTGATCCAGCAGATGTCGAGAATGCTACATCCCACAGGGGGCGCACATAGGGTCACAGTGGTGGTTGCTGCTGTTGTCCTCCACCTTTCCTGTTTTTATTGTTTTGAAGACGTATATTAGTTACTTTGTGAAGTTTTGCCAAGCGGCTGCTTAAGACGAGTGACAAATTTGTTTGTATTTGTAGTGCTGTATTAAGGAAGTAATTAAATAAACATTTTCACTTGTTTGGTGTGGTCCCCAGGCCAGGTCAAGACTTTTAAGTCTCTAGTGCTTCACCACAAGATGGCGACGTCTGAGCAGTATAAACAAACCCCAAAAAATTGGCTGAAAATCCCGGGTTTGCTGAGAGTAGCTGCAGCTTCTGTCTACAAAAATTCAACTTTGCACGTCAATTAACCTAAATTTGTAACCTGAGGAAATGGCCTTCAGCGTCTGTTAACTGGATACAACATTTGAGATGAATGGCGCCGAGTGGAAAATGCTGCGCAATTTTCTAACAAAATTCGTGTCTACATGGAAATTATCGAGAATGTAAACATCTTCATCACAATGTCACCTCGCCATATTTATTGCTCAAATTATGCATACACATAACATGAACATAAAATGAGAATTCCAGATACATTTAGAAGTTTGAAACTCTATGTCCATCTTTCACGCTGGCCGTCCTTGTGTAGCTTTTCTCAGACGTTGCCCTTCCCCCGACACACTTGACAAGAGCAATGCAGCACCTCTGGTCAGTCAGTAAAGCACATACACTCTCATTTCAATGTCATTTGTCAGCTCTGTAACACAACCACAAATCAGGAGTAATGTGTACTAAATATAAACATACCTGCCAGAACTCCTTTGACATATGAAAAGGTAGACTGATGAACACTTTGTTACGCTCAGGATTAGAAAATAGCAATATTTATCAAATCAATGAACATTTAAAGCATATTTGGGCTGGACTGGCACTCCTAAAAACTAAAATTGAGGCAGTCTAATAATTTCCTAACTGCCTGATGCTGATAACATCAGAAACCCACTTACAGTATTCACAGTCAGTATTTTACTCTGTAGTGCGTCCACTTTGAGTGGATCGCTGTGATTTATTTCATCATCCCCACTGATGTACAACCCACACATTTCCCATGACCTCGATAACCACCTCCACCGAGGAGCCGCTTCAATATGTAAGAGCCTCTGGTAAGTATGTCAAAAGCTACACTGCATGAATCCAAACGATCCAATTATAATATCAAACATTCCCTGAACAAGAAATAACCTTAATTACCAAGCTACTTGGAATCAAAATATATTCTGTACGAATACAATGAAATATTAATTACAGCACCACTGCCACTGCTTCCACCACAATGGATTATTATTTATCACAGGGCAAACTGGGCAACATGCACAGCTTTGATTTGCTTGCCATTGCTACGGCCCGCTGACTGTTTTCATCCCTCAGCAGACGGAGTTCCATCGCCCACACTGCAATCCTGATTATTTGACACAATGTCGCAAACACTGATACAGATCGAGTGAAAAGAGCCTATCTCTAACATGTAGCGTCTGGGGAAAATGGTTAAAAACTTGGCATAAAGATGTCACAGGGAGCGATAATTTCTTTTCGTGTTCAGGGAGCATTAGACAACAAACTACATCTGCATTATTTCTCCACAGATTCATGCAGTGAAGCTCAATGAGGCGTTATTGTCTATGACTTTGTCTTTGGAGCAGCTTTGTTACTGTGATTACCTAGAAAAATGACTTGCGCGTGCTCCCCTTGTTATGCTGCTGGAGATGGTGGGCTGTAACACACACACACACACACACACACACACACACAGAATAAGCTGACCTAGGGGGGGAGAAACGTACAGTAAGGCTGCTGATGCTTCCATACAAAGACACAACAGAGGATTCTTTGGTAAGTGTGATGATGGGAATTGCCACCGGACGTAAACATGACTCTTCACCATCTCTTAACCTCAATCGAAAATTCTCAGAGAAATAATAATCACATTTCACTTCGGTGTCGTCACTGTGAGGAGATCTCAATACGTTCATATCGGCGTGTACAAGGATGAAAATATGATTTTAATGAACACTTTGGGCCTCATCAGTGTGAACATGGCGGCGGGAGGGAGACACACAGACATACTGTACTTAATGCTGGTCTCAAAATATACACAGAGCAGCTTTCTCAGCTAATTGCAAACTTTGGGGTCTAACACTCAAATCTGTACTTCATAAGGGTACAATAATACAACAGTATTGCACATTATGTGGAACTCAAAACTCCACCAAGCCTGTAACCGTAGTTACACTGACTGTAGCACTGCCAACACACCAACACACAGTCGTTGATAAATTCCAATAAATAGCATCGTTTGACTGTAAACCTTATGCCCTCAGATGGTGTGCAGGGACCCAAACATCTGGGCAGAAACAGCAGTGGACGGTGAAAGTCAAACAAAGTCACAGGACGTCACAAATTCAAGCGTTAACAGGGCAAAACATCAACTTCAAACTCAGCAAACAGCAACCCAGGGTGTCACCGAGACTTTTCATTGTGTTCTCCCACTGGACTGCACTGCTCCTCCCTGGCAACACACACACATACACGCCCACATCTCTTCCACACACGTCCCCTGACCTCAACGCTCACAACAGAAATAAAAAAATAAAGGCAACTAGTATCTGAGGTGGAAGGATGCAAAGAAAAAAGCCACGCTCGCTTAAATAAACCGCCATCCCTCCTTTCGGTGTGTAAAAATAAAACACTTTGAAATGACCTGAATCCAAACGTGAGCATTTCTTCACTGATTTATTTGTTTATTTACGCGTCTCCTCGTGGTGATGGTAGTAAAGATAAAACAAGCAGAGGACCTGTAGGGGGGGATGAAGAGGTTTGGGAGTCCGTGGCTTGGGACAGGACCACCTGTTTGTCTACATCTGCTCCAGGTGTCTCGTCTCCGTCCGGCTCCTTGACCTCGTCCCTCACTTGCTGATGAGGAATCCTCCAATCCAGCGAATCTTACAGGCGAACCAGCGCCGCAAGGGGCAGAAGTATTCGACGTGGAACTGCTGGAACTCGGGCGTCTTCCGGATGTCCCGCAGAAAGGCAATGTCCAGGTCCGACTCTGTCAGCATGATGAGGAGCAGCAGGAGGGCGAACAGCAGTCCGATGGTCACCAGGAAGAGACGCAACACGCTCAGGACGAACTTGTTCAGGTCCTCCGCCTCGCCCGGCGCTGAGGTCCGGCTGCGGCCCATGCGTAGCGGCCTCCTGCGGGGCCCGAACTCGGCCGCCTGGCCGTGCGTCTGTCCCCCCGAACGGGCGTCCTTCTCCTCATCCACGCTGCAGGGGGCGCCGTTCAGGTGGCGAGCCACGGCCATCTCGGCGCCGTGCTCGCACACGGGCGTGGGCAGCACGCTGTCCGACGGGCTGTAGGCCTCGTCCGAGATGATGGCGGACGCGCCCGCCTCGCTCCTGTCCGCCAGGTGTCCCCGGGAAGACATGAAGGAGTCGCCATGGGAGACGGAGCGCACCGGTGTGGAGTGGGCGCTGTCACGGAGGGACTCCAGACCTGATGGAGACAGACAAAACGAGGATAAGTAAGGATTCCTGAGAAATGGATATTAATCCAAGAACCTTCACTGTGGTGGTCCTCATCTCCTCCTACCTGGCAGCTCCATCTCCAACAACCTCTGTCCAATAAACCCACTGTCTCTCCTCTGCACACGACCAAACTATCTCAATCTCGCCTCTTTGACCTTCTCCCCAGATGGTTCCACCTTAGCTGGTCCTCTCATGGTCTTAATTCTGACCCTGTCTTACCTGGTTCCTACAAGAGAAAATCTCAGCGTCTTCATTGCTGCCACCTCCAGCTCAGCCTCTTTTTCTGAACCAAACACAATAGCAGGTCTCACTACCATCTTGTGAACCTTCCCTCTCAGTCTGCCTGCTATTCTTCAGTCACAAAGCACCCCTGACACCCTTCTCCAACCTGCCTGCACTCTATTCTTCACCTCTCTTCCACACTGTCCATTACTCCGAGTGGTTGCCCCCAGGTATTCTAAAGGCTTCCCTCCTCACTATCTCTCCTCCCTCATCTTCACCTGTCCACCTGCCTCACTCTCACTCTGTCTCCACCCTTCATCTGCTCTCCGGGACAAACCGCAACCTCTCCAGGTTCTTCTCCACCTGTCTCCTTCCTTCCCCGTAGATAACAATATTGTCTGCAAATATCACTGTCCATGGGGACTCCTGCCTAACATCCTCCGCCAATCTGTCCATCAACACTGCAAATGTAGTTAAATGTGTTTGGAAAAATGTCCATATGAAAATACCCTCATCTGGTCCAAGGCCAGTCAGGACCTGTGACTGACCTGACTGACCACAAAAATACCTTCAGAAATGCCAAAACAATCACACCTAACCAGTTTCTTGAGAAATATTCTTGAAATTGGATATTTTCCACTGTATATACTGCAAATTACTCAGGTCAAATCATTAAAGTGTTGCTCCAGGAGGGATAAATAACTTTAAGTAGCACTGTTGGGAGTGAAGACAGCAAAAAATATTCTATATACAGTATGTTAGTTATCTATTGTCTGTATTGCACAAAGGTTTTTAAGTGCATTCGCGGCACATTTGTCAGTTGACGTCAGAGAACATTGCTCCAGAGCAGCATTTACTTTTGGAATTATTTAGCAGCAGGCCTGCAGGGAAATTACACAAGTTCTCAGCTGCTCTAATTAGCCGTAAAGCGCCGATCCTCCTGGATTCTGCGCTGCCCTCCCTGGCTGGGCTGCCAGAATATTCCAACGCTCGGCTGACCAGCTCGGAAAAACATTTCTGGGTACGTTGTGACCAAAAGAGAAGCATGATTTCATCCGCAGTAAATACCCGAACCGCTCCTCTCCTCCCAGATCCTTTGGGCAGGAGACTGTCGTCAGGCCACCCGAGGGTGGAGAACAAGACCCTGGAGGCACTTTGACACCAATTAGGAGCTTTGGTTAAAGCGTCAAAAAGCGTTTAAATAAACCAGGGTGCGGAGAAATCTTGAGACCAAATTAGATAATTAACAAAAACAAAAGTAACAAGAAGATAATTTTGTTTTGGCTTGGTAGTCATCTGGTTTGCTCAACATCTCAGATTTTTTGCTCACCACAGAAGCTACAAGCAACTTCATGGCGTGAACTCCCAGTTCGCCACCACTCCAAACAAACCCAAACAAAACTAATTCTAACCCTCCTTTTTTAAAATTTTGTTTTGTTTTTACCTGCTGTGCCGCTTTGTCCACTGCAGCCCAGGACCTGAGGTGGCACCTGCAGCCTTGACGGGGTCCTGGAGCTCTCCGCTGTCCCCGGCCCTGAGCTAGAGGAAGACGGACGTCCTCCTGAGGACAGGGCCGGGAGCAGCGGCAGGGCTCCCAGAGCCCTCCCAAGGAGACGGGGACCCAGGGACACCACCCGCACCGTCATGTCCCGGTAGCAGTGGTTGATCATGCGGAGGTGAACGTTCACCTTGGTTCTGATCCTGATCAGACACTTCACCATGGCTGCAGAAGAACGAAGACTCCCTCGGCCGCTCTATCTTTCTCTCTCTCGCTCTCTCTCTTTCTCTCTCCTCACGTGGTCCTCCCTCGCTCTCCCTGACTACCTGTCCTCACCTTGTCCTCCTGTCTGACACTCTGCTCGCCCGAGATCTCAAGCGGACTGTGTGCAATCGGAGCAGCGCACATAGACCTCTGCCTGCGCGCAAGCATGTGTGTGTGTCCACAAAGCCGTGGACACATACACACACACTCACACACACATAGAAGGGACCGCTGGGTGTCAGCTGTGGAAAAACAGAGCACGGCCCTGACATCGGGGCTATTCTGGGGCCCGGATAAGATTACTAGTGGACATTCCAGAGCGAAAGGACAACGCACAAGGAGGAGGAGTGGGGGCCTTGGGGGAGGGTTTGTTTCCGTACTACAACAGAGGCTGCGGTCGGTTTGTTTTCTTTTATTTGCTCAGCTTGTGGAGAACTTGCGGCAGATGACATTATCGGCAAAAGGTTAATAGCCTGTTGGAGGAGAGTATTGACCTCTGGGGACAGTAAGTGGCCTTAATAAAGTGACAAGATGTCAAGAGCCATCCAGAAGACACAGGATGGTGGAGGCTCCACGACTGTGTGTGTGAGTGTGAGTGTCTGTGCACACATGGGCCGAAACACTGACGGTACATATTTTGAAGCTTAGAGCAATGTGACAGATTAGAATCATCTGATGTCTGATTTATCAGCAACCTTATTTTCACATATTTGCATTTTCCTTTTCAACCGTTTCACAAATGAGTTAATTTCTAAAGTGAAATATGTAAAAGTTTATTCATTTATTCACGCAGTATCCCTATTAGACATTATCAGCATTTGTTTTTGTTTTTGTTGTTGTTGTTTTTGCGGTTATATTGTGTTATACTTCACCCTCCATGATGGAGATGTGCACGGCTCTCCGTCGGGTCCTGGGCACGCTGGTCAGACGAGGCCCGTGAGTGATGGATGGGCAGCTCCTACTTGGCACCATTCCAGCCCTGCACATACGCACACACGCACACACACACACACACACAAACACACAGGCAAACACAATTTGTACTCCCACGTTCGCACAGAGGCAAACAGGCCAAGAAAATAAACACTCCTACCTGTGAATCTCAGGGGGATCTCGCTTAATTTTGGCACTTTGTTCCATTACCTCTTTTGCAACTTTTCCACTAGAAAAAAAGGAAAAAAAGAAAAAAGATTTTTTTTTCCAGCAAGGTTGTTCTGCTAAAAATAAGCAATCACAATAAGACAACATGTTCAAACTCTTCAAACTCATACATTTATTCTCTACATCAGGGGTCTCCATTGCTGTGCCTGCAAGGACCACCTAAGGCGCCCGCTAGTCATGTTCAAAAATGTGGGGCATGTCACCAAATTGTGGGTAACAATTACCGCTGACATGTGAGCAGTCTCTTGGTATAGTATTACTACTATTTCTACTATTATTACTATCATTGTGTCAAGATCCCTGCCTGGGGAGCCTGACTGAACTGTTCTCTGTGCACAGGTACTCATGCCCTTATTGGGACTTCCACTCCTCGTACACTAATTCCCCGACTCAGTCTGTACACCTGTTGGTCATTGGGCCTAATTGAGAGAGGATTTAAGTTGCTGTCCTGTGGTTTTTCAGTTTGTTTGGTCGTTGCATTTATTTTGTCGTACTCACATTCTTGTCTCAGTTGTTTTGTGCTTGTTTGTCTGCCTGTTTTTTGACACTATGAGGTTCAGGTGTCTTTGTTTCCCTCGGGGGTTGACTTGACAGGTTCTGTTCATGTCTACCTGACTTTTTTGACGTGGATGATTTTCAGACTCTGGTTCTGCCCGGTAGACTTTTACAGTAAATGCCAACGACAACCGTACTCTGACTCTGCATATGGTTCCTGCCCATTGCAACTCTGACACATAGTCATTATTCATTCAGTCATTCATTTTTTTTCATATTCGCTTCTTACCCATTGGTGCCACAAGGGCCTGCTGGAGCCCATTTTTTGGGGCGAGAGGCAGGGAATACACCCTAGACAGGTCGCCAGCCTATTGCAGATTTTCCCAGGTGTCATTATCACTAAAAAGTGATTGTTTTGGGCAGTTTGTATTACTGCTCGCCCTTTTTAAAACTCAGTGCCCGTCAAGTGGCCTTTAGTCTTAAAAAGCCTCGAGACCCCTGGTCTGGATGTTTATGCCAGATTTACATTTGATGCTCGTGACGTGAGGAGCCACTTTGGTCAGACATTGCTGCGACCAGGTAGTGGCAGAGTGGTTCACACTTAGACGTTGAGTGACGGTCTGCTACCTGTATCTGAATCGGCTACCCTTGAAGAACAGGTTGCTGCTGGACACAGTGCGGACCTGACTCGACTTCTCCAACCTGTGAACACAAGCGCGAGATAAGTCATTTCATAATAAAAACCAATTTTTTGCATGCCCCACCCCCCGACGTCAAGTGACCACTCACTTGTAGAAAGCCTGATTCTCCACTCCACACTTCCACAAGTGCTTACAGGCCTCAGGCGTCGGTGCAAAATATGTCAGAATGATTTTCTTATCCTGGAAGAAAAGCCATCACACCAGCCTTCAGTGGGCCTCTGCTGCTGTGGAGTCACCCCCCATTTACTCGCCCATTAAAAACACATCAGACGCACACACGCACACTCACTCACACACACGCACACTCAGATGCTGCAGTGGTGGCATCCGTGTACAAATAAAAAAACGCAAAAAACAAACTGAAGCCACAGGCTGGAAATGGCAGCGGATCAATCAAATCTCACCCACCTCCTGCTGATTTGCATATATATGGAATGTCTTCGCTTCAAACTTGAGCTTGGTCACCTCCTCCCTGTGTATGAGAGACAAATGTCAGCAGGCAAGGCGGCGCAAAAACGGAGCACAAACAGAGAGGCCAGCAACAGTGATGGAGGGAGGGAGAGAGGGAGAGAGACAGATTGAGCATGGAGTAAAAGAAAACAAACAAAAAAAACAGGACATGGTGAAATATTAATCATCGCTGGGGGCGAATTAATAAGACCTGGGCGGTGTTTAATTCCTGTGAAGGGAAAAGGGTAGACACATCCATCATAGGAGCAGAGGAAAACAGGGTCCAGGAGCGAGGGATGGATCGGAATCTCCACTTTCAGAGGCAAATGTATGGCGGAGGGCGTCGGCTCTGCCTCGGAGTCACAGCTGGATGGAGGCACTTGACCAGCATTGTGTTCTAGAGCAGAGTGTGTGATGCTTGGCGTATTTGTTAATCGCATCCGCTACACGTTGGGACTCAACGAGAGCCGTGTGTGTGCATGTGTGTGTGTGTGCGTGAGGTTACAGCTCTTCATCTGCACTCACCATTTGAGGAAATGAACCCTCCTGTTCCCTTGGAGCACAGTGAACCCAAAAGGCGTGAAAGCCAGAAAGGCCGGGTTGCCAGACACATCCTGACATCCAAAACACACACACGCATACAAACACACACACAAAGGGAGATGAGATAATTCAACAATAGCGACGATTTCGTGGGGCGAAATTACAGCCTGACAATTTTTTTTCTTGTTCTGTTGGATATTGTCTAAAGAATCCTGAGAGGCAGCACGTTAATTCCAAATCTTATTAAGTTTTATTGTAAAATAAACAAGAATACGCGACGCACAGGGGATATTCTACCGCGCCAAGCATCAAAACGGGTCAGAAATATTTGGAGGAAGACTCGTTGGAAAGACAAATATATAAGAAGACGTGAGGACATCAGGCTGTATTCGGATTGTGCAGCCTGTGATAAAATCGCACTGCACGTTCTGTTTTAACTCAACCTTGAATTACAGCTTGGAAAACAATCGCATATTTTGCAGAAAGCAGACACACTCATAAATACAGGAGCAGCTCATAAATAAGCATGAGCGCATAAACACACAGGTTGTTTGTGAGGCGCCACCTTGCATGGATGAGGATCCACCCCGTACGTCTCCAGCATCTGAGCCTTCTGCAGGAAGTTCATCTCCGAGGTTTCAGGACTCTGACCTCTGGAGGGAGAGACAACAAGTCACTTTGACCGCTGGGGGGGTCAAAGGTCTGGTCCTGATGCTGTCAGCTACTCTGCCGACACACACACACGCCCAGGGACACACTCCGGAATGCTAAATCAGCTGTCAGCGAGACAGGAGTAGCAATAGAGGGCGCTGTTGCATCGAATCTGTATGCGCGGTGTGACGGGTCTTCTGTGGTGCGTTCAGGGCACCGACCCAGGCAGAGATGTTTCCTCAGCTACGGAGACCCTGCGGCTGCTTTTCTCAGAGGAGAGGAGCAGCCGAGGAGCGTTACAAACCAGAGATACGATTACAAACCCGGACTATCTGCTGACGGCATCCAAAGCCACAGCACATGTGATACTTGATTTTGTTTTGGCAGAGATGGAGGCACAGCGTGTTCTTTCTTGAGATCTACAAATCTAAAAACGAAAAGGTGCATTGCTGTCGAAATGGATGCGCCTGAACCCCATGTGGTTGTCAAATTACTACAAGAACATCCGATTAATCTCCTCGGAACAGCCTGAGAAAGCTACTCTAAGTCGTCCAAATTAGCAATCAGGCACTCCATCGCTCACGGAGAGCTGGAGATAAGTGGGACGGAGGAGCACAGACAGATGAGGGATGATCAGCGATCAAAACGTTAAAGAGGCTTGGAAACCAAGGCGGGGAAGGGGGTGAGTACCTACATCAGCTCGGTCTTGTGGATTTCAGCAATCCGTCTCTCAAGCTTCTCCGAGTGCTTGGGGAAGAACTGAAACTTGGAGCTGTAGCCCTCTGGGTGCTTCCCCGGGTCGTAGTCGCCGATCTCAGCTGGGAGGAGCAAAGAAGAAGATGAAGCCGACGCAGATTAGACCTATCCCGCCTCCGTCATCCTTCATCCAGCAACCTTCTGATTTCCTAACTCCTGCTACCTGCTGTCCATTCCTGTCCCCTGAATCCACTTGCTGAAGCACCAGGGGACAGACTTGGATTTACAACAGCATCCTCACCTCCTCCTCCTCCGCCATCCCTTCTTTTTCTCCTCAAGACTTGATTGATCTTCAGCTTTCCCGTGTACATCAGCAGCCTTCTCTCCTGCAGGCGTGCTTTATATGCATTAAAAAAGAAACCATCCACAACGAAACACACAACAACTCCCAAGTGTGTGTGACAGGGTGCAGATCTCTCTCCGTAATGTGTGTGCACAGAGGCACATTACGCTTTAGTGCCACGATCTGCGGTCAGATCGGCAGATCTCAACCTCTCAACGTGTACGGCCGAGCTTTCGCACGCCGACAGGTGCTACGCACACACACACGCACACACACACAGCTGCCCTCAGGGCGATTTAGAGCCCGCTGCAGGCCATCTGCGTCAATAACGTGGCAACGTCCTCGGTTGCAGATTATATGTGGTGTTATTTCAAAGCGCGGCACATCGGGATGCACTCAGAATAAATGTCACGCTCACGTTTTTCATTTTAATACGTTAAAACTGACAAGGCTGTGCAACGCAACACGGCAATATTTCAAACCAGACTTTAACAATGGGATCGTCTCCCCGTGAGCTTGTTTCTGTCCCGTGACAGGAATTATCTTCGTTTATCAAGGGGATAATTAATTCATAGGTTTCATAGAGTGGCGCGCACAGACAAACAAACGCACACGCGGTCAGAACACAATCAGCAGCTGCTGCTGCCGCCTCGTAGCACGCAGCGACCGTGTTTGCTCGGGGAAAACGCTCAGCGGGCGTGAGCGTTTTCACAATAGAGGCGTCCAGGTGTCACATCGACGACAGTTACAGCCCCGGCGAGGCCGAATGTTTACGTGGACAAGCTTATCAAAGCGTTTAAACAGAGACCGAGAATAGATATTGGATCAAATCCCAAAACGGCGCATGCTCTCTTTTTCTCACTCTTTCTCTTTGTCTCTGTGCCGAGAGCTACGGTCCACTCGATGCCATTAAAGGAATTAAACACAGATCAGTGAAAGGACTAAACCATGCCGCAGAGTGAATACACTGCTGAAAAAGCGCAATAGAAATCTCAATCAAAAGTCAAAAAGCGATAAGGTGGAACAGATTCAGATCAGGTGTCCCATAGTTTGGTGGTGCAGCTTTGTTTTGAAAAGGGATCATAGAGATGAAATGATTGCATTGTGCTGTGTTGTGCTGTGGGGCCTGGGCCTCTGTCTGTCACCTCACCCTGCAGTATATAGGCAGCCAGCAGGGCGGCGTCAGACGTCTTGCACAGGAGGCGTCCATGGTACAGGTCCCTCTTGACCTGCAGGAAGACGAGATATCTGTGGAGCGGGACACAGAGGAAGCCGCTGTGGGTCATTACCATTTAGATTAGACGGCCAC
>OMPJ01038630.1:0-10600 GCA_900312935.1 Carapus acus | reverse complement strand
TGAGGGGGGTTGAACACATGGCTCTGGGTCTGACTGAGTCTCTGGTTCCTTGGTGACTCACTAATGTAGAGGTAGCGCTGCGTCTGCCAGCAGTCCTGGAGGTCGTGGACAAATGGATGGTGAACCTGACGCTGTGGGCAAAGGTTAAAGGTCAGGCCCCGAAGAAGAGCCGTCACAGGGAGGGCCCCGTGTTCGCGCATCATCTTCAGAACGCGGAGGAACAAGTAGGAGGTTTGAAAGTGGCGTATGCCCGTTATCTTCTCACAAGACCCACCTGGACGATGACCTCCTCCTTCGACTGCTCCAACACGCCCAACCTCAGGATCTCTGATTTAGGAATAACCTGATGATGACAACAGCAAATTGCCGATTGATATTTTGGAAGCCATGGCGTGTAACTGTCGGGACTGTCTGTGCGATTTAGAGGTGAGGTGTAGCAGGACGACTCACTTTGACGGCAAACATTCTCTGTTTGGACTTGTCTTTCACCTTCAAGATTGGTCCAAAGGAGCCTTTGGCGATGAAACCAAGCACCTGAGGGGTGGGAGAGATGGATAGAGAGGGCAGAAGGGGGTCCTGAGTCAAAGTACTACTGAATAACCAAAAAGTGGGCTGATATCTGTGTTTGGATGTCGGGACCACCTCTACCTGAAACTGTTCCTGCGCTGGCACTGATCTGTGGGGGAACTCGGGCAGGAACATGCTGATAAAGCCCGGCAGGCTCCACTCTGCCCTCAGCTTGTCTGGACCGGCTCCTGCCAGCCTCAGGACGTGCTCGGGGATGTCGGGGGCTTTGCCTTGGAGCATCCGCCGCTGCCGCAGTCGCAGCGAGGGCGGGGCCAGGCGGCAGAGGCCCGCCGGGATGGACAGGCCCACGCTGGAGAGGAAGCCTCGCCATCGGGAGGAGCAGTGCTCGGCCTCCTGCCCCGCAGAAGGCCTCTGGACGGGGACGAGGAAAAGGAGACCGGTGAGGACAAACAAAGGAAAACGCAAAACTCTGGACGCCTCAGTGGGAGGCGAATGTCTGAGGGAGCAAAGTAGAGACAAATTCAGAGGGATGTTACATTTCAGTACCAACATAAAAGAGGTGAAATGTGCTATTTTTACACTCTCGCTGACATCCATTTGACTACAGAATGAAGAGTGGCCTACATTCAGTCACCAGTCACTCGGTCAGACACACACACACACACTCATAGACACACACAGATGCACGCACACACACACACACAGTAATTGCCGTGGGCTGTACAGCAGATTTGATGTGTCGTGGCGGAAGATGTGTGTAATCAGCCGTGAGAGTTATTATTATCATCTAAGTCAAGTACAGGAACGCAACAGCAACACACGCAACATCTGCCTGATGCTGTTGCCAAACTAAGAAACATTTAGACATTTAACACGGGAACAATAGCTGCCTTCTCATCCGTGCGCACTGTAATAGAATGTCATATATACTCTAACATTTATGTGAACTCTTTTATGGCTATTGCGATGTAGACAACATAGGTAATATATATGTAGACTAAAGTAGTTGATAAAAAATCTTCTCACACTGAGGGGAAGAGAGGAAAATCTTAAGAAAGACACTCATGAGACAACAAGGGGAGATACTGAACAGAGCCAATCTAGTTTGTGAACAGGGTTAGAATTGCCTGTGCAGATGTGGGCAATAAATAACGTTAATAAAGATTATACTCTGTTTATACCCGGAGTGTGTTTCCATCAGCGTCAGTTGAAATGTCTCCACAAAATATTTCCGTGAAGCGCGAAAACGAAAACCAAGCCGGAAAATTCCGGATTCTGACTTTCAAAGTAAAAGCCAAATAGGCAGACTTGACCCAAAAAATAGAACGTTTTAACAGGACTAATAGCGACAGAAACCTTGAATTCATTATAACAGGTCGTTTCATCGTTCAATTGAAAATCAAACTGTACACAATAAAACAGGTTTTAATGAGAGGTACTGCAGCCGCGTTACGGAGTGGAAGCCACCGAAGTAATTTGCTCGCTTCGGGTAGAAAACAGTCGTTAAATCATGATCACAAAAATGATTCAAAGTGACTTGATGAATAAATTAACTCACCTTCCTGTTTTTACTGCCGTCTGCTCCCATGTGTGTGACAGCAACTCAGAGCAACCTCGCAGCGCGACATTACGCTAGCCGGGCCATAAACTACACACACACACGCTCCTGTCAGCTGTTAAAAACGCCGATAAACGCCGTCTGTTGGAAATCTCATCGCTTCTACAGGCTGCAGGTTATGCAGCATGGCAGATATGGCGACATAAAAACAAGTTAATCCCGATATGAACGTCACCGATCCGCCCACATCTGTTTTAGGCGCCCCCTACTGGCGTATCCGTAAACAGCAGGGAAATCCCAAGCGGCGCTCTGTTGCTGATGATTTGTAACGTCTGGAGTTGTTTTGTATTTTTTATTGATTACCCGGAAAAATATGCAGCAAATAAATGGTGAAAGAAATTGAACAGTTGAAAGAATTTAATTCAATTATATCATCCTTACTGTTGATATGGTTGTGTGTTCTTTAATGTTTGCCTCTATATTCAATGTGTAGGAATAATGTACATGGCCCACTTAGCCAGACACGCACAAGCACACGCACACACACCCGTCCACCTTTAAATTATTAAGTATATTTAGTACATTACAGTCAGGGAAAGAACAGACTGGCTAAAACACGAGTTTGTTAGGTTAGTCTGTGCTGTACTTTTTAAAAATTTCAGTGCAGCCAGCTAACAGACTATTGTAATTAATTGTAAAATTGTTCACAGCTACCGCTGGTTAACAACACTAGCATTATCAATTTGAGAGGGGATAATAGTTGACGTAGTTTAAGTAGTTCCCATTCCAGTTCTGACTGTCAAAACAAATTTTTACCAAAGTTCAAGTTGTAAAAAGTTAAAACCACAAAAACAAACAAACCAATCCAACACAAGACATGACAGCGCAAGTGCCATTTATTTTGGGACTAGGGAAACAGTGCCGTTCATACATGTGACTGCAACATCTCACCTTGGTTTACAAAGTGTGGCCGTACAAAATAAAGAGGAAAACCTTAAATAAAAAAAAAACCTTCTTGAATCTGCATGGGAGCGTTTTGGGGCGGTGGGGTCCAGGATCACAGCATCCTCTTCACTCATCTTCGTCAAAGTCTTTCCTGCCCTCTGGCGCCTTGGGGCCTCCTGCTGGTTTGGCCATGATGATCTGACAAAGAAATGAGAGAGAATTAAAATCTCCCATCCAATCATCGAAAAAGCAGTGGGGAGGTGAGCCGAGCGAATGTTGCTGAAACAAATGTTAGCCAGTGAACAAAGCATTCGGTCGTACAACATGCAACAAGATGTCCACACTGGACGCAGACTGAGCAGTGAATGTGTCCATGGACTTCATTCTGTAGGAATAGAACATATTGCTACTGTAGACAAACCTGAATGAGCAGATTAAACATTCATTGAGGCAGATGGGAGCATGTGTGTGTGAGCACGCATGTGATCTGCACCTTTCATGATTAATTCAAATGGAAACACACGTCAGCTGATAGTCGATATCACTTTTTACACAATAAATTAGCATCAGATTATACATTCTGTCATCTATCCGTGTATAATCGATGGGTGTGTGCAAACTTCTGGCTGCAACTGGATGTCTCCACTAAGTGTGAGAGTAAACACACATTTCACACAGAGTAAAATACATCTTCAAATTATGCTCTTAAGATAAACGGACGATATCATGCAACATGCCATCACACCAAATCTATTTGTGCACTAGTAGATTCAAAGTGGTTCAACCCGGAATAAGTGACACACGACATATCAGTGTAACACAAACATCATCAACATCACGATCTCCATCTGTGCATCCTGGTGAAAAAAAAACGTCTCGGCACACACACACACACACACGCGTGTTAGTAGTGACCCACTGCTTCACATCCTCCGGGTGCCGTGAACACGTGAGTGCGACCGTGCAGATTTTCACACACATTCCAGCACCTACTGACGGAGGGAGTGTGTGCGCCCTCTAATGGTGAGTGTCAAAATTTTCCGGCTCCTCCTCCCAACTGTCCTTGTCCCAGTGGCCCCTCTGCTTGGGAGCCTTGGGTCCCCCTGCGGCTTTAGCCATGATGATCTGAATCGTACACGCACATACACACGTTAACCATTCTTGAACACACCCCAGATGAGCACTTTTCGTCCTGCTTGTCGAGGAAAAGGGAAATGACACACAGACACACACACGCAGTAGCTCTGTACTCGTGACTATTTGGCTGATTGTTTGTGTTCACCTGATTAGAAGAGAACATGTAACGTAAGGGAGCATGTGTGTGTTTGTGCGTGTGCGTGTGTGTGTGTACCCACCTGGTCCACTCTGAGCACTGTGATGGCAGCGTTCGTGGCCAGTTTGATGCCCCAGAATTTGACCAAGAAGGGATCCAGGATGCCAGCCTCAGACATGTCCTTCACAGCAGGGCCTTCTCCCTGACAACATAAAAAAATGCACAAACGCCAAAATTAGCAAACACGTTCAAACAGCCACTGATCGGGATCATGTGAGTGTATTCTCTATTGATCCACAAGGGAAATACTGTGTATCAAGTATCCAAAACTCATTGATCAGAATAGTTCACCTCGATATCAAAGCCGACGTTCTTGTTTCCCTCGTGGTGAGCGGCGTAGAGTTTGGAGATAAGTTCGTTTCCCTTCACGCCAGAGTTCTCGGCGAGGGCTCGTGGGAATGCTTCGAAGGATTCGGCAAACTTTTTGATGGCGTACTGCTCCAAGCCAGGGCAGGACTAGAGAGACAAAGAGAGCGATTTAGCAAAAGGCATCACAATAGCCAGAAAGAATTTCCTGAAGGACACAGGCAGAAACGTTTCTCTACCTCGCCGTAGGATGAGATCTGCTTGGCCAGCTCAATCTCGGCGGCTCCCGCTCCAGGGACAACACGCTTGTCCTACGAGACGAGCCACATGACCAAACAATTAGCAAACAACAATGTAAATACATTCTAATGTCACGATTCTGCATTTAATCCTTCACTCAGAGAGGTCGACTCACCCTGACAAGGACTTTGAAGGTGTTGACGCCGTCGTCTACTGCCCTCTCGATGTCATCCATCAGGTTGTCGGTGGAGCCTCTGATCACAACGGTGGAAATGGTGCCATCTTCTTTCTCTGTTGAAATGACAGCAAAATTAGACCATTTTGTCCAGGTGGGACCATGGGACCTCTTTGGTGAACTATCCCTGTTGTTTTGATATAAATTAACTTGGGAGTACAACACCACCATCATGAAAAAAACCCTCAAAAACACAACAGGCCTGCTTAGTACACTCCTGCTATACTACTCACACCAAATAAGGTAAGTTCTAACTGATCGAACTGCTTCAACCTCAAGTGAAAAGGTGTTTTGGTGTCTCACCATGTTTGAAGACCACCACTTGGGTGTCTCCCACCTCGGTCAGGTAGACACTATCGCAGTGACCCATCTCCTCAGGAGTTGGAGCAGTCTGGGTGACACGGGGACAAGATAGAAAAACGGCGGGGAGGACACAGCTCGTGATGAAACATGGTTTGGGTTGGGGGGTATCAGAACTTTGCTGGGGGTGATCCACAGATTTGGTTTCTCACCATCCTGGGCAGCGCGACGGCTCCGACAGTCTTACACAACCTCCTGAGATCCCACTTAGAGTTCAGCCTGGGGGGACGGACACGTACACACACCACCTTAGAGTTTGACCTAATTCTCTCCTCAAATCTCCCAATGATGGAAATCACAGCTGACAGGGTCATTAGGGGTCACTCTTACCTGACCACCATCAGCTTGTACTTGTTGGCGTAGTGCAGCGCCATGTCGGCCACTTTGCCCCCGGTCACGACCACGGTGGCTCCGGCCTCCTTGATGGCCTTCACCTGGGCCTCCATCATGTCCTCCTCTCCCTTGCTGAAGTTCATGAGCTCCTGTGCATTGCTGATCAGCACTGTGCCCTGAAAGATGGAGGAGGGAGCTGATTGGTTAAGAACACAAAAAAGGATTCACACGGGCCGTGACGAGAACAGGACAAAATGTGTTGGTACAAACACATTTCCTCTACTTCTGTTCCATTCACAGCGACAATGACGACTGCTTTAAGAGTGTGTGTGTGTGTCTGGCCTCTTCTGTGTGTTACCTTGGTTTCCGTCACCATGCAGTCGAACGGGCAGGAGAACACGGCGACCTTGGCGTCTGTGACTGATGTGACGTCTCCCTCGGCCTCTTTTTTGAACACCATGCCGTGCAGCACCGAGGAGGCTGTGATTCCGCTGCCCTGAGGACGACAGCGAACACAAATCAACACACACACATACTCATACTGCAGAGAGTTCTGACTTATAAACACTGCCTACCAAAATTTTGCACACTCTGACATTGTCGACGTTGAAGTTTCCAGACTCTGGGTAGATTGACACTGTGGCGCAAAAGAAAAAAATCTGGATCACAAACTGTGGACATGAACATGCTGTATCAATCGGGGTGCCACAAGATATCTGATCTCCAGACTCATACCACAGGCTTGGGCGATGAGGTTGGCCAGGAAGTCCTCGTTCCCGTACTGTTTGCTCATGACGGCCGTGCGAATCAGAGCCGCGGCCTCGTTCAGGTCGTGGAGATTCTTGGCTGAGGAGCAGACGCAGTCTGGGAGGAGGTCCAGAGCCTTCTTACAGGCCTTCTCATAGCCTTCAATCACCTGTAGGGGAAGTCGAGGAGCAAAGGTTAAAGCTCTCTGCAAAATATTCACAACACCTTTCGTGCAAGTACTGGCATTCAGTGGTAGCAACGTTAAAATGCATCAATACACTTTCTGCATCTTTAAAACAGTGATCCCCAAATTATTGATCTGTTTGATATCCAGCAGTTCACCAACATTCGAGTTGAGCGATATGACACAAAAACATCAATAATTAAAAATTGCAATAGAGGAAAGTATTTGTGATCTTACACTTGAGTAACTAGAGGTAATCCCCTTCTCTCTCCTCATTCTCCACCCTTATCCCCCCCTCCTCTCTGCCTCTCTCTCTCTCTCCCCCTCAACACATGCACATTTATGGTTACCTCTGACACAGACAGTCCCATCCTCAGCAGCTCTTCTGCATGCTCGAGCAGAGCTCCGGCAAACACCAGCACAAAGTTGGTGCCGTCACCGACCTCCTGCTCTTGCATGTGGGAAGCCATCACGATCATTTTGGCTGCTGGGTGCTGAACCTGGAAACACAAAGCGCATACAGATTTAAACTCCCTCTTTGATTCAGCGGTGAATACGCCAGGTGGGGACAAGTTTCCTCACCTCAAGCTCTCTGAGGATGGTTGCGGCATCGCTGGTGACAAACAGCTTCTCCAAGTGGTTGATGACCATCTTGTTCATTCCTGGAAATAACATCACAGATCAATTTATCATTTATCACTTAACAGACTGATCACGTGTCATCATCTGCACGCCATCTCTCACCATTTGGCCCGTAGGCGGTGCGTGTGGTCTGAGACAGCTCCTTACAGGCTCTGATGTTCCTAAAGACAGCCTCCTCAAGCCCTGAATAGTGCTGCCACAAAAAGATTTAACACCACATGTAAACAATAGACTAGAATTTGACACAAGACAAGCCTCAAACTATCTTAAGAGCAATATTTAAAGGTAGGTGTTGTGTCTGTGGTTATTATGAGTACAAACCTAACAACATTATGGAATCGCATAAATTGCACAATGATTAAAACAGGAATAGATATCTCTGAAGTTGCAATACGTGCTTGCTATTACAAATAAACTATACCTGGCCTCGATGTCAACTTTATCACTAATAATATTGCAATACATTGGCCAAAAAGAGCACTGTATTACACTGACAAATTATTGGTATATTATTGAAAATATCAAATACGCACGGTACTGAAATTTACAACAGGAAGAAGAGTAAGGCGCCGGCAATAACAACTATGATGGCTTCCACCAACTTATATTCATCACCATCACCCAATGGCGAGTGGAGATGTTTGGGTGGAAAGCACTGCGTCACTATGTCCGGGCAACTGATATTTGATCACGGTCCTCATGTCAGGAGTGTGCGCTTGCATTTTCACAGTCGAACTGGACTCGAGACGCAACTCCATGAGGTCCTTGGCCAGGATTGGTGACAAGTAGCAGCACTTCTTCATTCCACCCCGGTCCGCCCCGGCTCAGCGGCCTGTGAGCTTCTCGAACTCTCCCTCACGACAGGCGGGGCGCGTGCAGCATCACCGGTTACCGCTAGCTAGCCAGCTAGCAAGAAATTCTTCTAAATATCTTATCCTTACGAGGCGACGTCCGATTTCAGCTCACCTTGGCGCCGTCTTTCAACATCTGGGCAAAGCCCGGGGCTTTGGGGACGTGTAAGGCCATTTTTGGGAGTTCTGTAGCCCCGGTGTGGTGGATAAGGTAGCCGCGGCGTGGGTCTGGCACCAGGCACAAAGCCGGAGAGGCGGGGGAGGAGCGCCGCGCGAGGGAGGAGCTACAGGCTTGCAGGACGGCTACCGGCGAGGGACAAATGGAATATTTCGCTTTTATTCCTCGTGAGCGAATATTCCATGCTAAGGTGAACGCTCAGGTAATACACTGCAACAAATGCTAACGATTTTGGTCATTTATACAACAGTGATATTCCAGGTGTTTCCTATCAATTAATGTATATTTTGGTTTTAAAATTTTTGTTTTGGTAGAGAATGAAGATGATCCACTTCCATTTGACAACAGATTTATTTATGCTACCAAGTTTGACACAGTATTTCAAAAGTTTCCCTAGTTTCCATTGAAGTTAACTGTGCATGAATGCAATTGTCGTCATGCTTTGGTATGCCATTTCTTTGGGGTAGAGGTCTGGGACTCTTAAAAAAGATTTCAAAATCCCCGATAAAAGGTAATGCAAAATAACAACTACAGATCTGTACACCAACATACCAGCGCAACCTGCTTGATCTAAGTTCTACAGCAAAGATGCTAACCCATATTTATACATGTGTCAGGTAATCATACTCATTTGATTTCTTCAACAAAAAATGACAAGAGGACTGACTGCAGCTCAAAAGCTTTATTGCTGTTTATCTAAAAAGTGTTTTTCACAGTTGCACTCCCTTTTCATTATTGCTGCAGAATGGTACGCCAGAGGCAGAATACATTTTGTTTTTTGAGATTTCAGGATGTTTGTCGGACAGTTAGTGTTGAATACAGCTTCAGAACTGCATCATCATGATGAACCGAAGCTGGAGACAAAACACCATTTTCAGGTCAATTAAGTCAGCCAGGGGCTATTACAGGGATTCACAATAATTATAATATGAAAAAAGCATAGCTAAATAAAGTCACATTTCATAGAAAGTATACAAAATTTGGTGCAATCAATTGAAATATGAAAGGCTTTAGAAATGTTAGAAAAGATGTTGCATATGAATTAAGTGGAGGGCAAAGCGTCTCCACCAAGTCTGTAAAAGTAGTGTTAGTTCATCACATACAGTATAATTTGGTCTTTTGCAGGTTGACGTTAGTGTAGTGGATTTGGGAACAGTCAAGACATTTCTACAAATGCAAGAGTACAAATCAAAATATTAGTATTATAAATGCAAAGGACACATTTGGTAATAGCAGCTATGACAGGTATAAAAAAAACCACAGTATGGAAACAGCTTCTCCCTTTGGACGCTACAGCTCGCCACCCTGAGGTGTAAACACAAGATTTACTGGATGTTTCTAAACACACACAGCATAGGTAGAAAAAAGGACAAGTCGCCTTGTAACAGCTCCTAGACATCACAATATAATATAGACATTTAAAAGAAGATGTAACAAGCACAATTCAGTAAGAAAAGGTCCTTTACGTCACACACGAGCTCGCAGCTCAGTTGGGTTTGCGAATGTTGTGGACAGCCGTGTGGGCCCAATTCTCCAGCGTGTTTGAGACGCGCGTGGCTTTGCGCGTCAGGTTGGAACGACAGAGTTTCCCGTTGGGGTCCAGCTTCCTCATCACCACTCCTCCGCAACGCTCCCTCACACTGGGCCTGCTGAGAGAAAGAGGAGATTTGAGGCCAAGCGACTTACACACACCTTATGAGTTAGTCGGGCAGTGCGAAAAGATATTGACAATGAAGATAGTAGTAGATAGCATCGGTGAGGGATGTGTGGGACAGATTAGACAGGGGGGACGGTATTTCGGGCAGCGGTCAGTCAGAGGTGTCCATGCATCTACATGCAGGGAAGCAGAGCGCCAACATGCGCAGTCATCGTATCGCGACTTTACCTTCGTCCCTACTCCGTAATTAGAGAATAGCTGAACTGCCTGTGGTGAGGAAGGAAAACAGATGTGTTGGAATGCCCACAGAATATTGTTATTTTACCTCCTTGCAGTTTGTTTCTACAATTCACAGGCCACAAATATAAGTGCTGCACTCAGATGATAAATCTAAGTAGCTCAGTCACCACATGGGGAAAAAAAAAGAGGAATTTGGACGAATTTTGGACTATTCTGCAGTTTGAAAGTAAACACAGGAAATGACGCCGGACTCTGAAAAGATC
>OMPJ01038629.1:7710-20245 GCA_900312935.1 Carapus acus | reverse complement strand
GGGGGCATCCTGGAGCAGTCTGACACGATCAGCACTGAGAGAAGGTCTGCTTGATCTCGTCCAGGACATTCCCCAGCAGCGTCGGCTCGTCACACTTTGCGTCGATGGTCACTGTCTGACCAGCCTGGAGGAGGAGGAGATATTAATCTATTATTTCTTTACCCTAAATACTTTGAACCGTTTAATTGACATAACACTTTAATTATCACTCACAGTTTTGACCAGCAGACAGACGTGGTGACCCTGAATTGACCTGCTGTACATGGAGGCACAGGAGTCGATCCTCTCCACAACTAATCCAAGGACACAAAACCAAAACTATTAAACACCTGCACAGAGAGACTGGGGGAATTAGCTTAGCGATTAGCTTTCCATAGCAAAATTCAGGCTTTAAAAGTGTATCGTTAAGGTTTGCCAGTGGCTTCAAGTGAAGAGAGCTACTGAATCATCACTGAGTCATTGAATGTAGATAGTCTGTTAATTGGTGCATGTTGATGTGAAGCAGATTTACCAGAGAAATGGTGGTGGAAGCAGATCCTGGCCAGTAGGTGGTGAAAGGGCATGTTGACTCCCTCCAGTCGAACAGAGCTGCCCTTCAGGTCTCCCGATTCCAGCAGCTTTGCAAACGCATCACTAGCCAAGTAAAACACCAAAAACCAATCAGCGCGGAGGCTTGTCTTCACCAACACGTGACAGAAAGATGTGCCAACGTGCTAAATGCTAAATGCTCAGTTCCTCTACATGCCAATGTTCCTGGCATCAATTCTCTTTCGAGACAATATCTAAGATCAGGTATGGGGAACTGTTTGGGTGGCACAGTGAGAGTGAGGAGCGTTCAAATACGGACCTATAGCAGGGAGTGGTGATTAGGTAGGAGGTACAGGTAAAGTGCAGTTTGAAGTCCAGTTTCTCATGAGTGGAGGAATCATCATTCTAAAAAGGGACAAAATGGCGACAATTCAGTTAAGTGACAACCACCAGTGTCTTCTTGGAGGTAAGAATGTGCAGATTCATGGCAAAGCATTTACAGAATGTGTGCGCATTGTCAATGTGGAGCTCTATTTCTCAGACTTGTCATCATTTAGCCATGCTTATTGCCTCCATCTACCATCGCTAGCAAAGGCGAGCTAGCGCCACAAATGGAGAAAGCAAATATCGCTCCTCTGCGAACACCTGGATTCCATTTACCGAATGTAGGCACCTACTGTGAAGTATGCGTGTGTGTGTATTTTACTGACCTTGACTATGAAGGCGAGTGTTCCTTTCAGCTTCTGAGGCATTACGATGCTCTGCACGGTGAAGACAAAGCGCGCCTCGTTTGACACCCCTGCAACAGCACAGAGATGCCCAGACTGACTAATGAGACGCGAGCATGACTTCTCAAGCCGCTTCTTCTTGGCAGTACGACTTAAATGCCAAACTACACAGAGTAGTCTCCTGATAGCGCTCTGAGGGTTTTTAACTGACCGGGGGGAAGCTGGAAGGGCACAGTGAGGCCGTCATGTGGACCCGCTCCCTCCGGCCTCTGGAGCTTGGAGTTCAGGGAGTCCAAGACGTTGAACTCCATGGATTTCAGGAAGCTGTCGCATTTGTTTTCAAATATAACGGACACCACCACCTGACTGCCGTCCTGCAGGTTGCCCTGGATGTCGTACACCTGATCGGGAGGAGGAAAAACAAGCATTTGTAATCCACAAAATTAATAAGTAGCACAAAAACACAGCAAACTTGTTTGATCATCCCGACACACAACACGCCCTCCACCAAGAGCAGCGTCTGAGGTTTGAATTCACAGCACACAACGGAAAAGGAGCTGGGCTCGAGAGAACCCCACACCACTGCACCGCAACAGAAATTGATTTTTTTTTTCCTCCTGTGACAGTTAGAGGCCGTTCTGCCAAGACAGATGAGCGGAGAGCAGCAGACGGAGGAGAGTTTAAAAATATTCCGTCAGTGACGGAGCCCCGTCCTGTACCTCATCAGCGTCTTCCATCATCTTTGGGGGGGGGGAGACAAATGAGAATCATACCGTCACTCCACACTCCTCATACAAAAAATGTGATTTATGTTTATGATCCAATAACCGTCATCGCCAGAGCCGTAACAGTTTAAGTCTTCAACACAATCCAGAACAACCTTGTTTTGAGGCAATGATCATCTGCTCACACAGTCGCCTTCAACGTTGCTTTAAAATGTCAAGTGAGTCAACTGCTGATCGGCAAAATATGTACAATGTTTGCCAACATGGTGTGTGGGGAATGTTCTGCGCCTTTTTCTGTTTAGTTTTCACGATTTCCTTGTGTGTACCCACAGCAGCTTTGTGCTGGGGCGCTCCGGTTTCAAACCGCGTGCCAGAAAAACACAAAGTGCAGGTGAATCAGGCGAGGAGAGAGGTGACTTTAGTCACGTGTGTGTGTGTGTGTGTGTATATGTCTTATATTAGCATGTTGTATGCTACTCCTCTCAATACCATCCACCTGCGGCTGGGAGTGTGTGGATGGAAAACAAGACTGGTGCGACAAGACATCTCAAAATTGTACGAAAAAAAAACAACAAAAAAACAAAATTCTAACAACACACTTGTCCATCTAACACCCACTGGCCTGTGGTGGTCCGGCACGGACAGACACCCCATCACTCACCATCTTGATGTAGGAGTTCTCAGCCAGCAGGCAGTAATTGGACATGGGCTGAAAGGAGAGAAGAGCTCAGGTCAGTTCAGGACTTCTCTGTCACTCGGTACGTAAACTAGGAAACTGAAGCTGGGTGGACGTAGACGATGCATAACAAAAAAGCCAGGTTGTGTGCGTGTGCGTGTGTGTGCGTGAGAGTGATGTGATGTGAACTAGCCAGGAAGATCAAACAGTCAACGGTGCGGCACAGAGGCGCAGAGCGGAATAATAACTAGGGGGAGTGATGCGGCGCTGCTTTTGGCCTCATATTCTCCGAGAACAACATTCAGAGTGACACCCCGAGTACAGAATGCTGTGTGGGGATTGTGAATGTGGAAGGATATTCCCCCCGCAACATTATTTCTGTGTAAAATTTATAGACTCAGAACATAGGACATCATGCATCACGCTACTGGCTAAGCTAGCAGAGTGAAGGTGGGGTTGGGGGATGGGAGAGCTCGCACGCACTGACCGGCAGAGGCTCCTCCTCCTCTTCCTCCGCGGTGCCATTCTGCACCGACTCCTCGCCTCCCGCGTCGGCGTGGTGATGGTGGTGGTGGTGCTTCTTCTTCTTTTTCTTCTCCTTCTCCTTCTCCTCCTTCTCCTTTTTCTGCTTCTTCTTTTTGTGCTTGGAGGACTTCTGAGAATTGAAACGCAAACAAACCCCGAAGTGGGGACGGCGGGGCGGGTTACGCGAGGCAAGATGGAAGGCCGCGGCGCCCAGAGAGCTCTCGGCTCAGCCACATCCTGTTCAGCCACCGTCGCCCACTTCCCCTCTCTCTCTCGCATCATCGGGCGGCGCACTCACCGCCTCGTCCGCCTCGGCGTCTTTGGGCTCTTCTGGCTCAGAGTCCGGCGCCGTGCTGGAGGTCACCTCGGGGACGGGAGCTGCTTCTGCTTCTGCTGTGGCTACCGTCGCTGCTTCCTGCTCACACACACACACAGACGAAAGGACCAGAGAGGGCCAACACGTGTTCAGATGACAGCAACCTCAGCACAAAACAGGTGCACTAGCCACTTCTGCACCAATTAAGAAGTGAGGGAGTGTGGTCTGTTAGTTTGTTAGCCATTAGTGGGTACTTGAAATCTGTAAAGGTTTATGTGACTAATATAAAACCTAACTTGAGTCTGAAGTCAGCACGACCTACGAGGCGTAAACCTGCTTTGTAAACAACGTGTGCAGGTAAAGACCAAATATCTCCAGGTACCTGATATCTCCCGAATAAAACAGATCTCACTGGTTAATCAGTGTGGGAAAACACTGCTGCTTTACAAATTTGTTGTTTAAAAAAAAAAAAAAAAAAAAAAAATCATAATAGAACTTTTACCATCTCCACTGTACTAAGTGAGAGCCTTTCCCAGAAAAAACAGACGGGTGTCTCTGCCGTTTCTCTACGGGCCTGTCAATAGTTCGGCGTGATTTCGACAGCCAGGGCCAAAAACAGATGGCAGACGCGTTGAGAAGGAGGGTGCCGGTATTTCTGTCCGGACCGCTCACGTGACGAGCTCTGATTTCTTCGAAGGAGTTACGACACCCCGCTGATGCGTCTGGTTCCTCTCGGCGCGGGGTGATTTCCCAGCTAAACTTCTGCGAGGGACGCGCAAATGTCAGCGTGTCGTGGCAACGCGGCGCGGTTTAATACTTTATTTATGTTCGCCGAGCGCGGTTGGTCACGGCCAGCTGTCCCCTAACAGCTGCTCTGTTTGTGTGACACACGTCTGCGGCCTGCTTCTTGAAATAATATTAAAACTCACGTCGGTGCGTAAATATGCGGGAATGATTGACAGCTTTAATCGCTTTCCTGTTCCTCTTCGAGGAGTTTGAGATTCCGCGTTTTCATTCATTTGCGTGGTGGAAACAATTTCATATTACGCTGTAGGTTCAAGCTTTTGATTCAATTTGAGGGAAAAACGCGGCGATACTAAATTATCTCTTTTATGGAATCAATCTCATTAGGGAAAACAATGAGGACGGGGTTCTGGTTTCTATTTGGTTCTGTGTGCAGTGAGGCTAAAAATATCTAATGGAGACAAACACGGCTGGATGTGTGATCATGGGAGAAGCTGTGAGAGGAGACGTGTGGCGACAGGAACGCGGCGGGAACACCATCTGGATTGCGGGGAATCTCAGGTGCCCTTTGCCGACTTGTCACGCCACTTAGACAATAATAACGACGACAACAATTATCGCCGACATGACACCCACGGAGCAACACAACAGCTGAGGAGGAGGGAGAATCATGGGCGCGTGGACACACACACGCACACACACAGACATGCTGGAAAAGCAAGATGGCGGTGAATGAGGAGGAAATTGGGATGTGACCTGTGAAAGGCGAAGCTGTGGAGGGTGAGAAGCAACGTGTCATTCATACCAAAAGGAGGAGAGAGGGAGGAAGTGACGGACAAAGCTTTTAGATGTGGGGTGCGAGGATTAAAGATGGGAGGGGAAAAGAGGGAAAAAAATAGAAGGAAAAGTAAAGTTATGCTGGAGAGGCGAGATACGGAGAGAGAGAGCGAGAGAGAGACACTGGAGAGAGAGAGAGAGAGAGACGGAGAAACCGACTCAACCTGGGTATTAGAGGGCACTGGAGCGTTTGAGAGCCAGAAATCCAGATCCGAAACCTAGAGGAGGCAGGGAGGGAGAGGAGGGCGAGCAGGTGAGAGCGGGTTGAGGGGGGCACACAGCTTCTGCATCTTACTACCGCTACTGAAAACCGACACAGATTACAGTGCTCCATCTCATGAATAACTCAAATGGTGGCGAGAGGCTACGTCATCATCTCAGAGCGGCACCAGCGCTGGTTGAAGAGAAGCTGGGAGGAAGGCGCAGAGGTGCAAAAGCAGCGGCGGCTTGCCCAGACCTGCTATTTTTTGTGAGATTTGCGTGTCCACGGGAAAAGAATGACGTCGATCGGGCTGTGGCGGGGGTGTAGCGTACCTCGGCGCCGCTGGAGGTGGCCGGTGCCGCCACCTCGTTGGTCTCCTCCGATTGGACGGCGGGCGCGTCGGCCTCAACCACGAGCAAATCCTCCCCCTCTTCGTGTTTGTGTTTCTTCTTCTTCTTCTCCTCTTTGCTCTTCTGCGAAAACAGGAGGTGAGATTCAAAGGCCACGTCAGCGAGACGGATGAGGACAGACGCGGAGGCGCACGGCGTCGGGACGGGACCGTAAATCTAGTCCCCGTCTGGCCCGGGGCCTCGCCTTCCCACCTTTCTCTCCCTGTCTTTATCCTTCTTCTTCTCCTTCTTGTCTTTGCTGCTCTTCTTTTTGGGCTCCTGCGGGGCGGCGGTCTCGGCGTCTCCGCCCTCCACCGGGCTTTTCAGCACATCTGTGGGTCGGTGTGACCTGACTGGCAGCTTCTCACTGTCCGCGAGGGGCCTGGAGGAACAAGACACAGAGGTTATCTCTGCTGACAGGCTACGGATGGGCGTTAAATCAACCCAAGAGCGAGACACATGCAGCATCTGCCATCCAAACCTCCTTTTTTTTTCGTCTGTTAGAAGAGGTGAGGAAAGAGGGAAGGTTAGGATGCAGCCAGCTACTCTAGTCAAGCACTTCATCTGCACCGTGCAGCAGCCAGGGTCTCACTCAGAGCTTTGAAGTCTCACCAGCCGAAATACTGATTCAATGAGCAACCTCTCAGTAGAGACGGACAATGTCGCCACCTGCTGGTAGGAGCGACGATTTTTTTTTTTTTTTTTTTTTTTCCCTTCTTCTTTTTTTGTGTCGGTGCCCGCCAAACTTGCATTCCTGCCCTCTCTGTGCTGTGTAGTGCCTCTTGGATTCTAATTTGTTTTTCATCCAACGTCAATCTGATGGTGGCCAGATCCTCTTCGTTTTCATGCCATGACTAATAAATCACAGAGAAGGTCACCATGTGCCCTGTAAGTATGTTTATACAAAGATATTTGGAGCGACATTTTCAGTCATGATAACCCCAGCACTGGCAAGAGTACTGTAATATTTTTCCTATTTTTCTGTCCTTTTTGTCACACAAAAGCTAAGTGACGTTGCGTATAAAAACAATAACAACAGCTGATGGATTTGATTCTGAAGATATCATTTCTGTGGTTTCCATTCAATGCCATTTATTTTGAAAATTCAGGCTCTCTAGATAAGCTAATTTACAGCAACGTTAATGAGTAACGCTCGCCAAAAAGATATTGCTTTAGAGAGGCACCGGTGGGCGAGTAGAAAACAATATTTACAGCGGAAAAGAGTCGAATTTGGCATCGGTTGATCTCTAATTTCTAAAAGTGACAGAAACCCAGGCACCGGATATTAATCCAGGCTAAATGCTACAATTTCCTGAGCCAGAGATGATGGAGACGGATGGAGGCTAGGATGAGCGGAGACTTCTAATTTAAGGAAAGGGTTGCAAAAAACAGAATGGGGTTGCAAGATCGCCATATGGAAAGCAGGGGCGGCCATGTCAGAGACACAGCGTCAGCTCTAGAGGCGGAGGAGGAAGGGGAGGAAGGAGGGAGGGAGGAGGCACGGCACTCTGCCGTCTGCCATCAAAAGCTCCGCTACTCACCTGCGTGCGGCTGCTGCCCCCAAACTGCCCGACGCGGAGGCAGTAATGGGTGCGTGCACAGTGCGAAGAAAAAGAGGAGGGAGCAAAAAGCAGAATAACCGTGATAAGGGATTCATGAGGATGGAGGGGCGTCAAATCTCGATCGGTCGTAATTCCGTGGAATGCATTCATAAAAACACACGACTGGACGGGAATCATGGGATGCCTGAGCGATAAAATGAACCTCGGGGGGGACAAAACGGCGGACAGACAATTGCTGCGTGGACTCACTTGTCCAAGTCGATGTCGAGGGCTTTGTGAGGGTCGTTTGGATCTTTGTCGTCGTCGTCGCTCGGTAAGGCATTCTGGGGAGAAAGAGCAAGAAAGAGGTATTATCAACCCTGAAGGGAACCACGGTGAGGCTCATCTATAGTGCGGTGAAATAAAAAAAATGTGGATGGCTCTGGATGAATTTGATGCGAGACTATAAGTGCAGCCACGTTTTTAACTGCTGGAATCGGGCAGGACTGGTCCAACTCGGAAAATTGGAGTCTATTAGTTCCAAATTCCTTTCACAGCATACAGAGCTAATCCTCAATTTGAACCCTGGGCCAGGTCTGCGCTTTCCCGAACCTCTGGCATCTCCTCGGTAACGATGTCCACCATGTGCGCTGGCGTGATGTCCTCCTCGCTCTCCGGGCCCGAGTCGTGCCTCCTCCCTCGCCCGCTGCGCTTCTCTTTCCTCTTCTTTTTCTCTTTCTTCTTCTTGTCGGCCCTCTCCTTTTGCCGTCGCTCCTCCTCCAGCTTGACGTACTGGTCGGACATGGGCAGACCTGGCGGGAGGGGAGGAAGCGAGAGTTTTGAGAGGGAATGCGGCCAGGGGGGACGTGCCATTCTCGCTAAATCTAGCACGAGCTCGGAACCCACCTGGGACTTTGAGAGGCACGCTGAGGTCGATCTGCACCACTGGGATGTGCTCCACTCCGGGGCCTTCTTGGTACACCTGCGCAGAGACGAGAAGCATGAAGGACACTTTGTGTCGAACGCCCGCGGTGCAAGAAGAGGAAGAAAAAAAAAAAGAAATCACTCTCCTCAGTTGGTGAGGAGAGCAACACACCTTCTGAGAGGACGGGGAGGCCTTGATGTAGAACGGATTGTTGGCTTGCTCCTGTTTTCTCGCTTCTCTCCTCTAAAAGACACACAAGCAAAAAAAATCTTTCTCCTCACATTTTCAAACTCTAATGATGTACACTTTTGATGCTGCTTTCAAGTGGAGATAAGTGTCATATTTGGTGGGAGGTGCTCTGGCGTCACAGACAGTTTGTTCCCTGATCCTTGACATTTTTCATCGCGCACGGCAAGTTTCATTCCGTCAATAGCGGCGCTGCCGTCAGTCGTCTCACCCTGGCCAGCTCCTTCTCGTCCACCTCTGTGTGCCGTGGGCGGGAGTGTTTGGGCTCCTCCTTGGTAAAAATAGCCTTGGGCCTCTCGTCCTCCGACTCGCTCTCAGATGGAGGCTCATTGATCCAGGCATCCAAATCCAGCCTGCGCAAACACACACACGCAGTTTCACACCTCAAATCATCAAGATGTCAAAACAGATTTACAGATGCCCGTGTGTCTCGCTTCGCTCTGAAAAAGGAAAGCGTCCCATCCGAAGCTATCCAAAATAAGCCTTCGAGCTGAAAAACAAGCCTGCTTCGATGTACCTGTACACTGATCATGATTAGCATGACGCACAACACATAAATACAGGTTCATCATGCAGCAAAATCCATTCCCGTGCTAAATGTGTCAGTCGAGTCAAAGTTGAATTGCAGATTTTAAATGAGCCGGTGTCACTGCCAGCTCCTTGTGACGCATCCTATGCAAATCGCCAACTTCTGAAATAATCGCAGCTCATTTCGCTCATATTAGATCTCATTACGCCGCATTTGCAGCTGCCTCGGCTCGATTGGGATTCATTACATCCAGATCACCGCTGGGGAGCAGCTGCGGACTCGAGACGCGTGGCCCCATCTGACAATGACAGGCTGTGGCAAGACGGCCGGGCGGCGCGGTGACACGCGGAGGCCGGGCTTTAATTAGAGGCGGCCGCGCAGGTAATGTGGTGATAACTCACCCCTCGGGCACGGGCACTTTCTTCTGCGCCTTGGGAGCCACGGGGTTGAGTTCGCCGGCGAACAGGGCGTTCACCTCCTCGGCTACTTCCACGTCCTTCTGCTGGAGCTTCTGGATGTACTTGACCAGCTGAAGAATGCAAGACGCCTGAGGGATAGAGCAGCGGGAAAGACATCTTAAATTAACATTAGTTGTGCGCGGGAGGATTTATCCACCACCAGGGAATAGAGATACAAATCAAGACTTTTATCTCAATCACACAGACAATAACAAAGAATCCATCAACTGTTTTAAGAGGAGGGTAAACTGACTTTAGCTTCCCAACGCATCCAAAGTCCTCTTCCTCCTTCGTCTGTCTTACCCTCTCCTGCACCTCCAGGTTGGCGCTCTGGACGAACAGCGGCAGTCGCTCGATCATCAGCTGGCTGATTTCCTGCGAGGCCGTGCTGTCCGTCTTCCCCTCCTCGCCCTTCAGGACGGTGGCGAACAGCTTGGCGGCGTTCTGGACGTAGACCGCCTGAATGTGGCCCGGGAGCGTGGCCACCTTGGGCCGCAGCATGGCCTCCAGGGTCTGCATCGGGTTCTCCAGGTGTCTGAGGAGGAGGAGAGAGAGGCCTGGTTGGGGCTGGAGTGGCAAATAGTAAAATACGACGCTGTGAAATACCCGCATGTCCATAATTAGCCTATGCTGCTCATATAGCATGATGTTGCGCAAAACCTTTTCCAATAACAGGGACAATTATAGAGGTGGAAAGGCACTTTCCCACCGAGATGGGCTTTGGAAGTCCTCCAGAGGTCTGACAAGCACGACGCCATCTCAAAGTGACATTCGCACTGATGGCGACTAGAGGTCAACTCTCCAGTGTGTGTAAATAACATGGAGGGGTATGTGAACTGTCAATCATTTCCAGCTGATAACACCAAGTACAGCACTCATGGCCGCCTTTTACCTTACACCTCTCAACTGTGTAGGGGGAAAATAACTTTCTTTAGGAGAGGATGAGAGATATCACAGCCAGGTAGGAGTCAACGTACTCGGAGAACTCGCCGCAGATCCACGCCGCGGCGTACAGCACTTCGCATATGCCGTTTCTCTGCATGTTGCCGGTCAACAGGTGGGCGTTGTCCAGCAGGGTGGCCATCTGGGAGACGGCGAAGCCCCGGATGGCTTTGACTCGAATGGCGACGTCCAGCATCTGCGAGGCGATGAGGTGGCCGTGCCGGGTGCCCTCTAACCGGGTGAGCTCCACTAGGATGCTGATGTACCTGTCGTACGGCAGCGGGTGAGGAAAAGCGTTTTATGACTGAGCGGTGATGAGTTGAGTTGATGGATTGTGAAGATGATGAGATCAAACTGGACAGAGAAAGAGGTACACGAACCATTCAAAGTTGGTGATGTACTGGTAGTTGCTTTGGCTGCAGATGTCGATGATCTTGGTGAGCAGCTCGTCCCTGTAGGTGGTCCCCTCGGCTTTGTCGACGTGCAGCATGAGCTTCTTCACGATCTCCATCAAGTTCTTTTTGGATACCTGAGCCAAGCAGAGGGAGAAGAGAAACTTTCTTAAAGGCAAACCATTACTGCAAGCATTGTTTTTGATGCTTAAGAGCAGTTGCAACATCACACAACCAGAACTAGTGGTTTATCAGGTGAACAATCCCACAATCTGCACTTCTGTGTATTAAAGGGACATGCCACTGCCAGAATTGTCATCGACAGTGGACAACAAAGGTTGAACACCTAAGTGTGACTGCATTTCCTAAACTGAGCGTACCATCCCATAGAGCAGGTCCAGAGCCCTGAGCCGGATGGACTCGTCCTTGTCATCCAGACACTGGAGGATCAGGTCTTTGTGGGACTGCACAGACTTGGGATGGGTCTTCAGGATCTTTGACATGGCCAGCAAGCCCAGGTACTTCACTATGGACACATGCAAATACTCCGATTAAAGCGGAAACTATCTGATGGAAAAGGCAACGGTCCTCCTGGTCTATTTTTGAACATTCAGTGCCCTGCTGTTAATGCAATTGCACTGCATGGTATTATTTTCCTTTTACTCCGGCAAGATTACCGTTGGAAAAGGTTGTTAAAATAAAATCAATCGTTTTGTGGGGACCAACAACTCATGCTAGAGCATGTTTTGTTTATGTAAACATGACTCTGCTATCAGAGGTATATGCTCACAAACGGCGAAGCGTCTACCATAGACATATAACAATGCAAAAAAAGAGAGGAACATATAGACACACAACAATGGAAATGACACAAAACAAACACACAAGGGACAGTGCACACACAGCACACACACGCTGAACACGGAAGTCTGGTCTGTCGGTCGCCTGTTTTCCGCCCTCATCAGCCTCTCCTACCCGCTGCTCACCAACCAGGAACTGAAAGCGAGATGTGCTGATTCACAGCAGCCTTCCTTCCTGCCTGCCTGTCAGACACACACACTCCGAAGCATCTCCGGCCACCGCATTGATGCGACTGATGCGGTAGTGACCTTGGGGTGGGGCGAGGTCGGTCACTGCGGTGGTCAGGGGGGGAAAAGGCCACCGCTGGACTCGGAGGTCCAGCTCAGGGGGGGTGGAGAGTCGGACCTCTGGGTTTTCAAAAACGTCTTTGTCAGCATATAACTGAGAAAATGATCAATCTTATAAATGACAGGGAGGATTAACTGCAAAGTAACTGCAGCGGATGCGGAGGAGTGATTCAGTGGTAAATGTTGCTATTTCCTACACCTACATCAGTAATACTATAATGTATTTATTCAGAAATACGCTTTATACTGTTGACTGGTGCATAACCAAACCATTGCAAAGTACTCCCTAAACTCCTTTCCAGATGCTAGAGGTGTTCAGTTCTTTAACTCCTCTATATACCCCAATACAATATACAAATCTAAACCCAAAGCAAATAAAAACAACAACACTGAGCGGCACTGAAGGGGTAAATAAATCAGAACAACGCACCTGCTCTATGAGCCTACATTCTACACCAACCACAATCTACAGGGAGGCCCGGATAACTCGAAGGAGTGCGGCAGCACGGACATGCAGACAATGGTCTGTTGTGAATGGTCACACATGAATGGAATGCTTATTTCCTTCCCGTGTCACACGCAGGCATACACCGGCTTTGTGCGAGAAGTAGTAGAATTGGCCACGAGGGCGATGAGATTCCTGTCAGGGACGCTCATCTCCAGGCACGTTGGGAGGAGTAAAGA
>OMPJ01038625.1:33703-54528 GCA_900312935.1 Carapus acus | reverse complement strand
GGGGGGGGGGGTATTAGGAGTTAGGGACACTTTACGTGGCTGGAGGACAAGGTGGGAGGGGGCAGAGGTGAAGATGTCAGGGACGCAGCCCGGGAGGCCGCAACGCCTTCCCTCTCCATGCCGCGCGGTGCACTACGAAGCAGTCTATTCTCTGAGAGGGGAGCTGAGAGGTGAGGAGGAGGAGGAGGAAAGAACAAGAGAGGCTGGAATGCGAGACAAGGAGAGGAAGGATGTGTGCAGGGGTGGGGGCGGGGTGGCATAGCAGCAGTGGATCCTTGGCTCGGCTAGATGTTCTGACAGCACTGCATCTTTGGTTTGTTCTCGGTGGGCTGCACCTGGATGTTGACCACGTTGTTGCTCGGGGACATGTCACTCTCCTGGCGCTCGGACATCTGCTTCTGGGAGACGATGCGGTAGATCTCTGGAAAGGGACAGGATGCTCACGTTAGCTCTGTTGATTCATTACAAATTGTTAATTTACCCTGAATTGCTTTGGAATATACGCATTACTTGAAAATTGTCTCTGTTCTAAAGCACATTTTAAACATTTCAGCTGAGATGTGGTCTATCCGCAAATGGGGGTCATTAAAACTTAACCACATCACGGTGAAATGGAAAACTCTGATTAGTACCCCTTGCTCATGTCCAAATCAGCACTAGCGACCATAAAACCACTATAGCACATCTTTACAACACACAGACTGACAACAATTAAAATGTATCAAATTGAGTTGTTGTGCTGTGTTCCTTTTTTTTTGCAAAAGGTCACAATGCACAGGTACTTTGAGGTATTTCAATAACAAATCATATTAAGGAGAGGGGGGGGCGGGGATCTGTGACAACTGCCGAGGGTGTCAGCATTTGTCTGACACCTCTCCATTTTGAAGAAACAAAGTTAAGTTAAGAGATGAACACGGGAGGGACCTCACTTGTGGTAACAGGAGACAGACAATGCTTCTTAACAGATGTGCTATTCATACTGCATTATCTAACAGCCTTAATTCACAGCCTAACGATTGTGTGTGTCCATGTGTATCCTTCCATTTGTCTTTGTCCTTTCTGAGAAACAGCAGTCACCTGATTTCCCTCTGAGCGCCGTAATGGTCGTAAACTAGGTAGTTTAAACTCTGATAGAGAAGATGTTTATGGCATCAACAGCCATTCTGTTATGCGCCATTTCCTGAAATGTGTGTTTGATGCGTGTGGCCTCGACTATGTTAAACAGTGTTGGATGCCAGTGGTGCTGATAGGAAAATTCCTCGCTGTGCAAGCTTTACGTCAGGGAGAGAGGGAGATGGGACCAAGTGGTACGGGCTTTAAGGGTGAGACCAAACACACACACACACACACACACAGTCCTACCTGTCAGAATAGTCTGGAAGGCTGTTTCGACATTGGTTGAATCCAGAGCTGATGTCTCCAGGAAAGATAAACCGTTCTTCTCTGCAATGAGAGGCAGTAATTTATCTCGTGCGTAGCATTCCACAGGCAGGCATGGATGATTCAGGACTTCAGCATATCCTCCAAAGCCTTCCCCCAAAACTATGTGCATTGCCGAGATGCAGCTCACCACTTCCATGTACGAGACCAGGGTCCAAAAATGTCATTTCAGCTCACCTGCAAATGCCCGGGCCTCGTCGGTAGGGACAGCCCGCAGGTGGCGCAGGTCACTCTTGTTGCCAACCAGCATGATAACAATGTTGCTGTCGGCGTGATCCCTCAGCTCCTTGAGCCAGCGTTCTACATTCTCGTAGGTCAGATGTTTGGCGATGTCATAGACCAGGAGAGCGCCAACCGCCCCACGGTAGTACCTGCAGCCATTGCACACATTGAGGAGCAAGACTGAGCAAGTGATACGGTGCGAGTGTGTAAGAGGGGGGTTGACAGCACTGTTATCATCAGGAAACTAATCTCATATTTGTGATAGAATTAAGGCTCACAAAACATCTCTAAGCAGGGTACGACACATAAAAATAGTTTGATTATACTTTGAGGAATCTTGCCTTGCATACAGTATTTGCAATGACAGCAAGTCGATTGAACTCGGGGCTTAAAAACAATCCCCTCTGTGGGAAACTTGACCTTTGTATTCAATTTGTGCACAACTCAGATCAGTTGGCACTTTAACTACTGTATTAAATCATTAGGATGAGCCAGGATGCACAGATACAATATCCCCCAGGGAAACACAAGTAGTCCCAGGGGGAAGAAAACATCTACATCTTGTGAACTCCACCACCTGTTACTGTTGCCAGATCTTCAGAACAGAAAACAAATGGCAGCAGGTGGGCCACTGGTGTTACTCACGCTGACGTGATGGCACGGTAGCGCTCCTGACCAGCTGTGTCCCAGATCTGAGCCTTCACTGTCTTCCCATCCACCTGGATGCTGCGCGTAGCAAACTCGACCCCGATGGTGCTCTTACTCTCCAGGTTAAATTCATTGCGAGTGAAACGGGACAGAAGGTTGCTCTTACCTACACCCGAGTCACCAATAAGCACCACTGCAGTACAGAGAAAACAAAGCATCTTAGACACCACTCGTCCAACAGCTCCGATACAGTAAATGTACATGTGAAAATGCTGTACAGAAAACTCTCCATTGAAAAAATGCAACATGAAGTACTTTCAAAGAAAAACTTTTTTGGTCATTTAGTGGTGGTTAGTAGTACCTAATCCATTTCAATACTAAGATGAGTTATCCCTATCTGAAATATTTATCCTTGTCTATTCCTTTCCACTTTTGGGAAAATGCGATGGAGAAAAACAATGTAAAAGGATCTGTTATGTGTAACGTGATTGACGTGCTTTGTAAAATACTAATTAGGTGATATTACATGATTAAAAGAGAGGGGTAAGATCTAAAGCTGTCACTGCCATCGAAAGGTACTGTACGTCATCAAGGACAGCTAAAACTTGACTTTTGGAATAGGGAATTCACAAATTCTACTGTGAATCCCTCTGGCATTCAGAGTATGTGTGTAAACATTTTGAAGATGTTAGAGATATAAAAGTGATGCTAAAATTTCTAATATCATTTCTGTATCGCTTGGCATTGGTAATGATATATCAGAGTGATAACTGCAGTTCTTGACGGCAGGTCCACCTACAAGTTTCTGACTTGGGTTGAACAAATGGTCGGATTCTTGAGCGCTGTGTTCGAAAACAAGCTTAGCGCGTAGCCTTTACGATAAACATCCCGACTATATCCCGCCTGTCAGCTCTTTGTCTGGTCGTAAATATGTGTGATTGCAAAATATTACTCATCCAAGGAAGTTTCTGTTGATGCTTGTACGCGATTTGCCGATCGTCGGCTGGCTACACCTGGAGAATGCTGCGATACCGTTAAAGGTGTGTCCGCTAACGGTAGCTACATGCTAACCTGAGCTCTATCGCTTTTACCGTACATTCATATGATAAATGGGTGGGACAGTTTCTTTGATATCAATAAGACAAACAGGCTACGTCGTTGTTGTTCGCTGTTAGTATCCAAACTCAAGATTAATATTAACCGAGCTCGGCAAAAAAGACATCAAAACACAAAGGTTGACAGAGGCTAAGTTAGCGGGGAGCTATGAGCGGGCCTGCTGCTGTCCGGCTCTCATCAACCGAACAACCAGTCACCGAGCACATACACTCTCACAACACGCGCCTTCTTTTGCTTTTACCTTTGAACAAGTAATCGTACTCGTCATCTCTAGTGCCCATCGTGCTGTGCAGAAATGCTTACTCCAAGATTTTAATCCAAGACAAATAAAACAATACGAGGTGTATGTAAATCGTGACGGTGATCTGTTGCCGGGACTTCCGTAAATTCCTCTTCTTCTGTATCTGTTCCCAAGAAGGTACATAGAAGATAACTACGACACCAAGTGGACAAAATATGAACTACAGAAAGGCGCCCTGCGTCGTTCTGAGGGGCTCTAAAATATGAATATCTGATCTTGTCACAAGACAGAATCATGGTCATAAATGTTTTCAGTTATTGTAAGATGATTAAACTGAATGAATTTAGGCAAAACCTAACAATCTCTCTGCAAGTTCAGCTATTCCTGCGTTAAAACGGGTATATACAAAGTGCGCCTATATCGACATGTGCATGATGGCTTTACACACAGTTTCATCAGTGTCTGCAATGTGACAAGTGTTATCAGATTCAGGGCTGTAACATTTGAGTACCAACCAACAAGAAATGTACAACACTGCACTTTTATGTTGCACTCGCCACAAAAGACTCGATAGCAAAAGGACATTGAAGTAAAGTGAATAAAAAAAGATTCAAATGAAATCAAAAATTTTGTATCGCACATCTTATGAGAAAAAATAAAAAATCTACAAACTATAACTATAAACATCAATTTTAAGGCCTGTTCACAAATGGCTGGTTCACAAAGGAAGACAGCAGAGAGCAAATTGAGAGGCACTTTTCCATGGAGAACAGATATGTTCTCATGTATGTCTCATGTTTCATTTTTTAATTTTTTCAGGAAGGAATATCTTCCATTTCATGTTCTGAAAACAGAAAAAGGAAGAATGTTAGCAAACCAATAACCCTCCATATCTAAAAACATCACTTTCTCAGTTTGATCACTCCACCTAACTTACAGTTTTTCCCCAGGTCGACTTAGATTTCTTTTCCTTGATGTGCCCCACAGTCTCGTAGGTGTTCCCTCGCATCTCCATCCCCTCCGCTGGGACCCGTTCGTAGGCATCATCAGCGACGTGACTGGGCTGCATGGGCTCACGAGGAACCTCGGAATACGTGTCGTCTTTGTACTGCACTGAGCTGTAGTCCAGCGCGGGCTGGTAGAGCGGGTTGGCTGTGGACACTAGGTGGATGTTAGCCTGCTCCTGTTGTGTGCCGCTCTTGCCCTGCACGCCGGCCATGGGCTTGTGTAGCGAGAAGGTCTGGCAGCAAACTCTCTCAAGTTGTGTGTAAGTTACTGGTGGGCTGCTGAGCCACTCGCAGGTCTCCTCTTCCTTGTTGTTGTACATTTTTGTCTCCTTTTCCTTCAAGGTGGAGTATAAGACCTGTCGCTTACTTGAGGCACTCACATCATCGCCATGAACTGTATTGGACTGGACGAATGTGGGAGACTCTCCATCCCTGTCGAGCGCTTTTTCTCTCCCTCTCTCTGCTACTTTCATCTCTCTTTGGGCTTCATACGACGTGTCATACGACGTGTGTATGTTGGTCTCACTCACGCTGTGGCACAAAGGCACACCTTTTTGTGGCAGCGGGGGTACCACCTGTGAGAGATCATACCCAAAGAAAGGGAACAATTATATCCTACATCTGGGATGTACCTCTGTACTGTAAAGCAAAACACAGGACTTCACAGCTTAACACAGGGGGCACAATAGCGCAGAGGTGCTGCTGGATATACCACCACGTTTGTGAGGGCGTGCTAATCAGTTCGCAGTGACAGTTTTGCAAAAATCTTGTGGATTTTGCATATTGAATTTCATTTCATTGTAGTTTTACCCGTGAATGGGGCGTTTCTCCCACAGACGCGGCCCCTCTCAGTCCGCTGGGTTTGGATTTGGGTGGCAGTGCTGGTGGCTGTACTTTGGAGGGCTGGATTTGTTGAGAATCCCTCTGATTACCGCCTGGATCGGCGTTACCGTCTGTCTGTTGGTCCCACAGGCGTCGTAGAGCGTGAACGCTCAATCCAGATTTCTCCCTGGCCTCAAACCTCACCACGTCATAGACTTCTTGTATATCTATCTGCAAATACAACAGAGTTGTCATAATCCATAATACACATTAGGAGCAGAATGACTCACAGCTGAGACGAGAATAGCAATTACGTGGGGGATGTGTTGAAAATCAAGCTGGATAATTGTGTTTGTCACTCAAGCTCCTTTTGTTTGACCTCTTCTCTCACCTCTTGACAGCTTGAGGTGAGACACTCTCCGAACGGCTGGATGGGGACGACCTTGTAGTGCTCAATGAGCTCCGCTATACTGCGATGGGTCTGGCAGTCTCCCGTTACTACAAAGAGCCCATCCTGGTTCTGTGTGATAATGAAATGGCGACATCTGTCTTGACCCCTGTGGCGAGGAAGAGCGCAGACAGGCAGGTGTGAGCGGCGAGTATACATTTCAACAACATCCGGCTGATTTGATTGGTCTCACTTGTAGGAGAGGATGTAGCCGATGTTTTTCTGGCTCAGGCGGATGAGAAAACAGCCCAGAGCTTTGTCTCTTAGCAGATCCTCTGCATCCCTGAGGCACAGAGGCAGACCGCAGCCGTGTCACAATGTCGCAGGCAAATTGCTCTCGCCGCGTTATCGCCCCGCTCCCATCTCACCGCCGCCTCTCAGCTCCCAACAAGACAGAACTCAGAATGCATCTGCCAAGTCACTGTTTCCACTGGGTGCACCCTACCAGACTCCAAACTGATGCAGGTCTCCAGATTAAATGTGGGTTCACATTAAGCGAATGTGGTTTATTTACAGTCAGTGTTGCTGAAAACTCTTCTGGTACTCTGACTTCAAGCCAGCACAGACTGATTTACATTATTTTGAGAAACAGACATGAATTATGGCACATTGTCCTATTTTGTTGTAATCTTAACAATTCTGTCTTCATAGATTGGATCGATGGCAAACCAAAAACTAGAATATTCAGAATTTCACTTTCATTTGTGCAGACCAACTTATTCAGTTCGATATTGCTGTTGAAATTCTGCCACAAAACCCTCTGGGAACGACTGCGCTTCTCATCTAAACTTTATAAAAACAAAAACAAGCCTCACATAAAGTTAAAATGTTTCGCTGAACCCTCACTGACCCGCTCTTACTCTACATAATGCATGCTGAGAGCTGCATTTGTCCAAAAGTTGCTAAAGCTGTGCTTACTTTCGTGCTGCGAAGCCTTGAAACCAGCCTGGGAAGTCTCCATTGTGCTGGATGACTGGTGCCTGCGTTTCGTTGAACCATCTCAGCACCAGCTCCTTCAGACCTCCACCTTCTGACATTAGTTCCAGGTCGGCACACTGCTTTTCCTCCATTGCAACACCTGGACAGGGATCCCAACAGTGCCGCTGAGCTCTGAGGCCTTTATCTCATCGCACCAGGCGCCTCATTTGACTATTTCTGCGCATCATTTCTCTTGTCTGAAGGGTGGCATTGTTTCTATTTATCTAGAGCTCATGGAATGTTTCCATGTAAGTGTTTATCTTGTTCGATTCCTTCTTTGCTGCGATATTAAAGTCTGACAGGTTTCACTTTAGTTTTTCATTTCACTTGGTCTGTCCTCCACTCATCTGAAAATTATTCAATTACGCACTAGTATTTAATTTGCTGGCCACATTAAATAACCATCCAGTGAGGACACTGATAGGAACATTGCTGCATTTTTCAGCTGTTGGTTCATTAGTTTTGTCTTATTTTTGAGGGTGTTGTGTGTATTGATTGGATGATCAGGGGTCATCCAGGGGTCATATTGTGGTATTATGTGTGGTATCTTAGGTTTATCACGCTTCATTGGAGAAATGTAGCTGATAAATGTGAGTTTTGTGTAACATAATGACACCCTCAGATTGCTGAGATGCAATATTTGTATGATAGATATTTAGGAAATACATTATACTTTGCATTCTTTGTAATATGAATATCTATTGACGTTCATTTGGCACGATGTGTGAAATACAGGGATATTCACATTGTGGAATACATTTGAAGTTAATCTGTTTGCTAAAATTAAAATTCAAGAGCCGTATAATGATGCAACCCAGAAATAATCCAAAGAGGCCTGAGGCGCATGTCGACAGGTGTCAGACGAACAGGTGGGGGTGACAGACGGGGACAGAGAGCAAACGCAGACATGAGGACACACAGGCCTCATCTGCAGACTGACAACTTTCTGGAAGGTTTTTTTTTCTTTGTTCTCCAAAACTGTGATGAGGTTAGAATTATGACAAGCTGTAATGCTACCACCATCACTCATACTACTAGTACTGCTACTGAGGGGTGCCCTTGCTGTTTGGTGAAAAAAATAGCAAGAGCTTATAAAGACGCTAGCTTTGCGAAATGTATCTAGACAGAAAAGACACAATGACAAAGAGAAAAGAGGCAAAAGATAAGACCAAATCTGTGCAGTACAAAGACAAGTGGGTATATGGAGAAAAAGCTGCAATACATCATGAGTGAGGATCTCTGTCGACCTAAGAGAATAAGCAGAGGAGTGTAAAGAAATTCATCTTTTTGCACGCTCCGCTCCTCTCATATACATGTGTACACGTTATCCATACACATATACAGTACATACACATATACACACAGTATATACACTTCTCTGCTCATCTTATCCCTCTTCGTATATATATAGTCATATGGCTTAATTGTAACATAACCACCATACTCTGGATGACTGCATGCATCACTCCCAACGTTACCGAATCTAAACATAGTCTCCTTCAAGTTTCAGTGCTGGAGTGAATGTCTGTAGGGCGCCCCCTGCTGGTGTCTGGGCTGTTTTGGCTGAGAGACGACCCGGTCTGTGAGGAGAAGACGCGGACCCACACGGGATGACTCTTATAGAATTTTCCCTTTTGGTAAGACATACTCCGCTCGCAGTTTTATACGTTTTCAGGTAAAGTATCTCAGGACCTTTTCTCGTTTGAAGTTGTCTTTCTTCTTTCTGGCGCGGGACAGTCGAGTGAGGCGCTAAGTGAAATTACCTCATCGTATTGCTAAATCAGTCGCGACATGTGACGTTAGATAACACATCTGCAACACAGAGCACAGAAACTACACAGGAGGGATTTACATTCATTTCAGTTATTTGTTACTTGTGACATGTAACTATTGTTATTTTGAAACGCAGCATTGATTTGTCAAGAAAGTACTGAGTACAGCCCAACTGCTCCTATTTCGCACATATAAATTACCCAGTTACGTTTTACTCTTTTCCCCAGAATACAGCGTCATTAAGTCCTTGAGTTAAAATGTCTGATGTGTCACAGAATAACATTGACTCAGAGTAGTACTGTATCAATTACAATAACAATGCAACTTAGTGTATTTTTTTATCACAGTAGTTTGTTCATTAAAAAAAACAAAAAAAACATATTCACCACCCAATTTGTATGTTAATGTATTAAGTGGCGTGGGTGTCCACACCGAGAGCTATAGAGCTCTGAGAACAACACTCTATTTTAAGCACAAGTACTGTGCTTAAGAACAATTGCCCTGTGAGGCCTGTAGAGATTTTCCATGGCGATGACTGTAGCTTTGATATGTCCTTGCAGAGAGGTGACATCTGACCAACCCATCCTAAGCCACAGGCAGCAGCCCGGGCTGTGACAATGGCCTCATTCAAGCAACAGAAAGTGGAAGATTTCTATGAAATCGGTGAAGAACTGGGAAGGTACATCCCCCTCGGCATGAGACTGTGAGGCTCAGGGTCGTGGAGCTGCCGTCTCGACTGCGTTATGGAGCATCAGTGACGATAGATCTCTAAAAAATGTCAGAAGTGGTGTAGTTGGAGAATGAATCAAAACTTAGACGTGAGTTACTTCACGTTGTACTTCACCCAGCTGCTGTACTCAGCTGCAGATAAACTCAATGATGATGGCACAGTTGTACACTTGGCAGTGGGGGTTTGTGCGGATAGATAGTGGTCTTATCTGAAAATGCACATCTGAGCATGAAATTATGGCAAGATTATCGAAATGGACGCTTGGTGGCGTCGCTACACATTTTTTACCTTTGATGTTAGTGTATGAACATGGCCAAAATCTCAATCAAAACTACAGAGGTTGAAAACTCAACAGCCTTGACTGCAGTCTGTGATGAGGGGCCATTTCAAATGTATTGTGGCCCGCAAGCCTTCTTCTGTTTCCCAGATAGAAACATCCACACAGGCATGCACACAAACTCATAGTGTATGCTCACAAACACACACCCACACAGACAAAGGTACACGCGAAGGCAATGTGCTGCATCCCGGCAGAGGTACTATCCCCTCAGCCTCTAGTGAAAGAAGCACTTCAAGCCGTATGAATTATACACACCAGCAATGACTGCACTTGTTTTGAAGCACTACACTGATAGGATAGCCCACAAAGTATACTTTCCACACTCTAATGTACCATTGAACACAGAGTAGCCTGTATTCATTTTCCAACTTTTATTCCAGTGTTTTGTCAGATACAGACAACTGCTAAACTCATGCGCAGCTGTTTTTAAAAGGCTGGTCTATCTTTAGCAGCGGCTATTTCTACTCCCAGACAGCCTGCGGATCGGGAAGTTGCTCGCTGGCGGCTACCTAATCTTTCCAGTCCGCTGAAAATCCACGGAACTGTTGAATACTGCGTAATCGTTGGGCCTCAACTATGTTACGTTCTGCTTGGTCACCTGATCCGTGGTTAATTACATGAAGCTTTGACCGTATTTGTGTGCATGTGCATGTGAGGTAAGCATACGAGTCGGGATGCAGACACAAGTCACTGCATAATTTGTTTTACTATAAATGGATTTATGTGTTATGTTATGATACAGGGAAAGACAACAGAGGGAATATTGCATTCAGTAAACTATACAAATGAAGAGATATCAAAATATACAAGTCAACAGAATAAAAGCTTGTAATATCAGTGAACTCTCAAGTTCTCTGATATTGGGTAGTTACAGTGTACTACTTACAGTATGCTTGACAGGCAATTTTTCGACTGTTACACCTCTACAAATAAAAACTAGTCACTTTTGACACTATAAGAGGGTAATTACCACATTGAAGACAACAATGTGGATCTGAGGTATTGAAAACAAATATTGCACAGGTGAAGAAAATATATCAAATAAAGTTATTATGAATTGATTATTATTAGTTATTATGTCAGCATCCAACACACACACACAGGAGACTTTGAAAGAGCACAAATCCATGGCACTGAACAGGAGTGCCATAAAATCACCAATAGAATGGTATGTTATCAGCTGAATAAAAGACAAACTTAGGCTTTTGTGTTCCAGTGGGCAGTTTGCCATCGTGAAGCAATGCAAAGAGAAAAAAACAGGACTGGAATTTGCAGCCAAGTTCATCAAGAAACGTCAGACCATAGCCAGCTCTCGTGGCGTGCGACGGGAGGAAATAGAGCGAGAGGTGAATATCCTGCAGCAGATTCAGCATCCAAACATCGTCACGCTGCACGACGTCTTTGAGAACCGCACGGACGTGGTCCTCATTCTGGAGCTGTAAGTATCAGGGGAACTTAAAAAACTCAAACTGACGAAATCAAGAGTGTTTCGGAGATTTGTTGATCGTATTGTATATGATATGCCTACTCAATCGAGTATTCGTCTCTTCTATAGGTTTGTAGAGAGAACACGTAATGTCACTGCCCACAATGAGGTCCTACTGATTGGAAAGATGCTGCCGATGCAGTTTGAAAAACATCTCTGTAGTTCGGAAATAGTGACCTTAGAAATACTGAAGTATAAGCCCTTGTGTTTGAATCTATTTTGAAAATTAGATTTCACTCTATGCTCTAAATGGAGGCATTTAATCTGCTCAACTCAGTGGTTTGAATGTTAAAACTTTTGGTGAACCAGCAAGATGTCCCTCAACAAATCAACAATGTCACTCTTTTTTATTCTGATAAACACAGATTAGTCGTAACAGGTGAAAGATTTATGCGTGTGTGTGCTTGTGTGCTCACTTGTGTGTGTGTGTTTTTGCGCATGCGTGTGTTCCTCAGGGTTTCGGGGGGAGAGTTGTTTGACTTTTTGGCACAAAAGGAGTCGCTGAGTGAGGAGGAGGCGACGCAGTTCATCAAACAAATCCTGGAGGGCGTGAACTACCTCCACTCCAGAAAGATAGCTCATTTTGATCTCAAGGTGGGCCCAGACATCCCTGTCTTGTCTGTCTTCTGAAAATAAGATGATCTTAAATGAAAGCAGGAAATATATGTCCTTTGTAGGTGATACTTGTTGATGTGTCCATTTCGTCTGAAACAACAATCACCAATGATCTCACATCAAGTTTTGGAATGAATTTATTGTGCTCCCAAAGAGTCAAATGCAGAGACTGAGACGTTCAAAAGCAACGCACCAAGACATGTCATGAACATACTGTTTTTTTTATTTATATATTATATAATCACAGCTGTGGTCACTGTCTACTTAAACATAATCCCATTTTGTTTTTGTTTTTGTTTTTTTATACAACACATATTACATTTAAATCAACATTAACAGAAGGCAGAGGATTTCACATCTCTATAACAGAAATATTTTGATCCACTAGGTGGTGCAACAAGGATAGTAATCTTGTCAATATCAGGTAGATGACGTCTCAGTGAGCTTGTTCCTTGAGTGTAATTATATATACTCACTGTCGCATTACCTTATTTATGACATATGCCCTGAGTGCAGGACATTCACATTCCCTTGACAAAGTAGGTCAGGTCTCAATATTTGTAATCTGAAGCAGGATAAATGAAGCATATCATATTCTAAGATGGCAACTTGTGTGTGTATCTTCAGTATAACCATTAAATCCACATCCCTTTTCTCCTCCGCAGCCTGAAAACATTATGCTCCTCGATAAAAATGTCCCATTGCCAAGAATCAAACTCATCGATTTCGGCCTTGCCCACAAGATTGAAGCAGGGGTTGAATTCAAAAACATCTTTGGGACTCCTGAGTTTGTTGGTGAGACCCATTTATTTATGGTTTCATTCTTAAATCATGTTGTCTCTATGTTGTGGTCGCTAATATGTTGTAATTTGTGTGTTTCAGCACCAGAAATTGTCAACTATGAGCCGTTGGGATTAGAGGCAGACATGTGGAGCATCGGTGTCATCACATACATCCTGCAAGTCAAAAAAACAAATCATGATTCGTATTCACCTCTGTGTGTGAATGAGGTTACATGATGATTAACTGCACCTGCTCACATGTTGCTGTTCAGACTGAGCGGTGCCTCACCTTTCCTCGGGGAGACCAAACAAGACACGCTAAGGAACATTTCAGCCATAAATTACGAGTTTGATGAAGAGTTCTTCTGCCACACAAGTGAGCTTGCCAAGAAATTCATCAGACAGTTACTGGAGAGAGATAAGAAGTAAGGCCTCAAGCATGTTAGAAAGCTGATTTTCAAAAGGAGCTGTTTGCATCACCAGATATTTTTGCGTTGAGTTTTGCATACAGGTCGTGGCCTTTTATGCCATGCTGCTGTGCAAAACAATGTGCTTACTAAAACTGTGCCCAATTTTGCCCCAACAGAAAACGATTAACAATTCAGGATGCCCTTAATCATCCATGGATTAAGGTACTAGTAATTCATTGTCATGGTCTCAAATTGCGCTCAGCAGGGTAAAAATAAACCCAGTACTAGTGAGGAAAATACTCATAGCTAAAAACTAAGGAAAAATCTGCATTAAGTTTTGTTCATATACACAATGTATAGCTTTCAACAAGAATTCTTGCACAGGTCACTTGCGTAGGATTCAAACTAATCTCCAATTTGCTTTTTCCCTCTAATCCGAAGTCCAATGAGCACAAGGAGGAAAGTAAGGCCCAAGAGCCAAAGAAAAGGGAGCGTCGACAGCTTAAGCGCCTCAAGGAATACACGATCAAGTCTCATTCAAGCATGCCCCCCAACAACACATACGTAAACTTTGAGCGCTTTGCTCAAGTGGTGGAGGACATTGACCAGATGGAGAGCTCTTTCTGTAGTCTGGCAACAGTCCATGACTCTCTGCAAGAAGATATCGACGCCATGGTCTCTATTTACAACGAAAAGGAGGCCTGGTACAAGGAAGAGAGCGAAGGCGTGCGCCACGAGTTGTCCCAAATCCGCTACGAGTTCCGTAAAGTAGAGGCCATGAAGAGGAGCCTGCAGGACGACATGCAGGCCTTCAACAGCAGCCTGTGTGCCATCAGCAGCCGCTACCAGGAGAGACAGAACCACTTTGACGCTCTGCGGCTAGAGCTGAGCAATGAGTTGAAATGGGTGCAGGACGTGGTGGGATCCTTCCCGGTGGATGGGAGCAGTGGGGGATACACCGTAAACTGTAACCTCTCCTCTGTCTTCAACAACGACGTGAACGAGGCCCTGAAAGAGTTGCTAAACCGCTCATGTGGAGGAGAACTGCTCTCCGGGATCAATCTGGACTTCACAGACGCTGGGCAGCAAAGATAAAACCCATTCCATCATTTGCAAAGAACATGGAATGCAAAGTGATGGATGGCACACATTCTAATTTTGACACAGCGTACAGTGTCAGCTGCTAGATTACACACTGGTGCTATTGCATATAACAATCTTTCAACTGCATAGAAGAGAATATGTCTCTGTATTTTTGGATCACTGAACTGTAAAATAACTTTTTTACATTCAAAGTGATTGCTGCCCAGACCTAGTAATAATTCTGAATAAGACTGTTGAAGTACACAGTCTTTATAGATCAATTTTGAAAAAAGAACTGCATGAAATAATGTGAAAAAGAGGCAGCAGCTGTGCGATTGCCTCATATGAAATCAATGTTAACACTTTTCTCTTGGTGCAATGGGGTGTTTTTGATGGGCTTTCTACGGGATATGATTTGTTCATCATATAGTTAGATAAGATTACAAGTATTCAGGGTCAACGTTCCTGTAGGACTAAACATTTGATGAAATGTCTAAAATGGCACGCACACTCATGATAAACCATCATTTATTGTAGCACCTATTCAGAAACTGGGAAAAAAACGTCGTATAGGTTTAAGAAAGAGGAGTCAACAATATAAAAACTTAGTGTCTAAAATTCGAAGTGTAAAATTCCTCCATAGTGAAGAAATTACATAAAGTTATTACTCAATTGACACCTTTAATAACTGACCTGTTTCTCTTGAATCCTGCCATGAGCGATCCTGCTGCTGTAATGTGACTGGAATTCAGAATAATGTGACATCAGTTGCAGAGTAAATAAATATCTCAAATTTAATATACAGTGCTTCTCCTTCATTTTTGAAACAAATGGAAAATTTAATGTGGAGATAAGATGGGAACTGCAGCTTTGAATGTCCCATTGCCATCTCTGTATGATTAAGATACCCACACGGCATCACATCTGAGTAAAATCGAGTCAGCATCATCGCAATTATACTACTGACCCAGCACAAAGCGCACATGAGGCAATTCTTTATAACGTTGGGTTGAAACTGATTCTGAAGCTAAGAAGGGGAGGCTTATTCACCCTGCAGTTGTGGGGACACACAGACAAACAGCAGGATACAGTCATTGGGCTGAATGTTCAATAGACTGATGATGAATAGTACAGTATGTCATGTTTTTGTGGCCTCTCCTGATCTCTGGCAAAGAAAATTTCACCACCCCACCCAACTGTGCATCACCGCAATCCACCCTCACAAGCTGTCCCAGCTACGCCTAACAGGAGATGTTCCCTGGCAATGCCTTGCTTAAGGACACCCGAGCGCCAGAGTTCGGATATGAACCAGCAATTGCCCCTTTCTTTCTGTTTTGCTCTACCTCTGAACGAGCAAAAAAACAAAAACAAGTTGACGGCTGTGAGTCAAACGTGCAGCGAGACAGGACGAGACAAACTGCGGACATGAAGTAGCAGGCGCGCAGACAGGCAGACAGGTGGAACGTCAGAGCCCTGGGGTGGGCCTCGCTGAGGGGGGCTGGGCCGCGGGGAAGCGCCGCCGCCGCCGCTGCTGCCTAGGTTCACTGCGGCGATGTTGTCAGAAGCGGGCGGAGACATGGAGGTCCACGCGTCCCTCCGTCCCTGCTGCGTAGAGTAACCTTATCAATGCAGGAGGACATTGACTGATTGACTCGTGTTTGTGCAATGAAGCACAGTTGCAGCCGTTTACGTGCACAGAGCCCGTAGGGAGACGGAGAGAGAGGCCTTTGATAGTAGCTGGTGAGTCAAGCTTTTATTCTTCGAAGTGGCGCTAAGCTAGGCAGCTAACTTTTAACGTTGTGATTGAGTGGGCGAGATCACGTAACTCGAATTATGTTGGCGAAGTCGACGTAAATAATGCTGTCTTTTAAACAGAAGTTGTACAAGGGCTAGCTGCGACCCCGGGTAAGGTGGGTTGTTTATACCTGTGGTATGGGTGTAGCCCTAATTCTAGACATTTCATCTGGCTTTATCTGCTGTTTGTCTATGTGAGCTCTCTGTCGTTGGCCAATGCAAACACTGTCGTTAACGGCTTGATATTCGTCTTTCAACTGTGATGTCAATGCATATTTTGGGCGGCTTTTAAACCACATTTTCGCGACGACAGCTACGAAAGCTAGCTAGCCTAGCGCACAACACTCCCAAAACACCAGTGTGGAGTACTGATGACTTCTTCTTTTACCGTTGCCCGTGATTTGTAAATGTTGGGAATAAACACGGGGATCGGTCGGCCGGAGCTTGAAAACCTTCATTTAGCCATTGGCGATCTCTGTATTTTAAAACACAGATGTGTCATCTTCGCAGCTAACTAATGTTATCTGCAGGCTAACAGATTGAAAAGTAAACCGGTGTCAGCAAAGGGCCACTCCTGCACAGCTGTATCGAGTTAGCTGAACGCTTGTCACCTTTTGGAAATGTGATTTAATGTGGTCAACATGTCAGCATAGGTCGTGAAGCAAAGTCTGCAGGAAAAGTAGAGGATACCCAGAAAAAGCTGCAATCTGATCCTAAGAAAAAACATTAACGTTGTGCAATGAATTTAGATTTGAACCTACAATAGTGACGAATTGATGCTGTTGATAATTGAGGATGCTGTGGACATTAACAGCAGGTTCACTCCTAAACGCTCACAGCCATGCTCAGTCCCACCAATAAGTGATTATTTTAAAAGGGTGTGGCTGAGGCAGTTGCGAGTTTTCTGTGGCAGCTGCCTTTGAGGAACACAGCTTTAAGATCCTTTTTAGTACATCATGTTTTTGTGTCCCCAGCGTGGTGTGTACTGATGACAACAGGTGTATGTGAATATTATTTTATAGATAGATTTCACCACTTATTGTTTTATCTGAAATGAGTTTGTCAATCATATTAGGAGGTCTACCAAACAGTTTGTCAAATTCGTACAGTTCGCTGTTGTTGTCCTGTATTGGTGCTATCACGTTACACTGCATGATTATTTGTCTCATCCAATTCTTTGTGATGATGTCCACAGAGACAGTTGTAACTGCATTTTTGCAGTTTATGCACAATGCACTGCCTCACTGCAGGCTACTGTACAGTTTGATGTCAGAACCTGGTTAAACTGATTCCAGGCTGTGTTCTAAACACATTTGCTGTCTGTCTGCGCGATGTTATCTGTTATATTGGCTGGTTGTCAAATTGGTTGTGTTTCCAAGTGTTGTCTTCTCATGCTTGAGGTGATGTTTATGCCTATTTTGAAGTATTGCACCCCGCTGATGCTGAAGCAGACATTGTCTGTGCGGGCATCTTGGCTCTTATAAAGCAACAAATTCAGGAAACATTATCCTCCTCAGTTTTTGTCTCTGTGCGTTGTTGTTGTTTTTTGCAGAGTGCCGTCTTTCCACACAACAAACAAGTTACAGATTTAGAAAGTGAAACTCTCTCTATGTGTCGAACAAGGACAACACCACACTTGCTGCAACATAATGTATCTCCATTCATCATTTCTGTCAACTGGAGTATAGACGCAGGTTTAGGCATCGTTCAACTACAAATACAGGTCAAAAGTTGCATCTGATCTTTTCATTGGATCACAGATGATCTTTTATGGACAATTAATGGAGGAAATTTCTGTTAAGTCTTACGTGATTGCATCCTACATTCAACGTTTATCTTTATCAGATGTTCTCATGGTGACCACGGAACATAATGAGGCAGTGTCCATAATTTTCGTCACACGGGCTAAATGAATGTTTTCACTTAATATCTGTCACCTTGTCATGAACTGCCTTTGTGGTGTGTGTGTGTGAGTGAGTGCGCACTCAGCACAAACGCGCGCAAGCACACACAATAACTGAGCCTAATTATTAGTACAATAATTGCATAGCTACTGTAGGTATTATTAGTGTTAGCACTGACTTAATAATGTAGTCTGGACTTACGTAATGTGCACAATAAACTCAGTGGTGGCAGTAAAGTAGTTTTGCGCGACATCTTTGTTTGTGAAAGAACAAGTATTTGTGGAAATACAATTTGAAAAAGCTGTTAGTCTTCAAATATGAACTTAATGAAGATAATGTTTTTTGAGCTGGAATCGGTGAAGACAGGCAGACAGGTGAGATTCTGATATGATTCTGATCCCAACTCTGATACCAAAGCCTTAGCCCAATCTATGGATGATGTGTCGTTAGATACGGTTGCCTCAGATAGAGTTGCCTCAGTTGTTGAGATGAAAATGAGATTTCTTTTTTCCATTTGAATAGGCAAAAACCTCTCTACCTCTGCATTTCTGAAACATTCATTGTAACTTAATGCATAACAGGCATCTGGCAACACTGAAATTCAAAACTACACACACTTTCTGTTTCACTTCACAAATGAGTCCATCCAACATCTTTTGTCTGCAGTTTGTCTCTTTCGCTTTCTCTCTCTTGAGTCTAACCAGACTGAAATGAAAAGCTTTTATTAACTTGTTTTGTGCAGGGATGAAAAAAGTATGGTATACAAGATAAATTGAAGAACAAGTGATGTCTCTTGCCCCAACTGTATTGATCGAATGTTATTCTTCAATGTTCTGTTTTCCATCAGTCATTAGTTAGATGAGTTAAAGCAAAATTTTACTGATCGCCCAGTTCATTACATGTACAGGATTCATTTGCTGTTAAGTAAACCTGTTATGCTGATGATATGCAGTGCATCTTTAACTTACATGAGAAGACTATCATGAACCATTCCTCTCTTCCTTTGCAGGACTGATGGCGCCAGAGTGACATGCCATGGCTTTAATGATCCCACCGGTGAAACTAAAATGGCTGGAGCACCTAAACAGCTCCTGGATCACAGAGGACAGCGAGTCCATCGCCACCCGGGATGGAGTTTCGGTGCTCTTCTCCAAGCTGTTAGCCAACAAAGAGGTTGTGCTGCTCCCACAGCAGGTGCTGTGTCTCAAGGGTCCTCAACTGCCAGACTTTGAGCGTGAATCTCTCTCTAGCGATGAGCAAGAACACTACCTTGACGCTTTGTTGGGCAGCCAGCTGGCTCTCGCCAAGATGGTGTGCTCCGACTCTCCCTTTGCCGCTGCCCTGCGCAAACGTGTGGTGGTGCTCCAGCGCATCTTCTATGCACTTTCCAACAAATATCATGATAAGGGAAAAGTCAAGCAGCAGCAGCACTCCCCAGAGAACAACTCCGGATTGGCCGATCTCCACTCTGTCAGCGAGCGGCCACGATCCAGCACAGACGCCCTCATCGAGATGGGCGTCCGCACTGGCCTCAGCCTTCTTTTTGCTCTCTTGCGGCAAAGCTGGATGATGCCACCTCCGCCTGGTCCCTGTGGAGGTCCACGCGGCAACATAAACTTGTGCAATGATGTGATTCACACAGCCATCGATGTTGTCAGCTCTTTGCCACCTCTCTCTCTGGCCAACGAGAGCAAGATTCCACCCATGGGCCTGGATTGCCTCGCCCAGGTCACCACTTTTCTAAAGGGGGTGACCATGCCAAATTCTGGGGCTGACAATTTAGGGAGGAGGCTAGCCTCAGAGCTACTCTTAGGCCTAGCCTCCCAGAGGGGCTCTCTACGCTATTTGCTGGAGTGGATTGAGATGGCACTGGCTGCCTCAGCTGTTGTCAGTGGTATGGAGCAGAGTAAGATAATGCAAAACCAAGAGGGCCTCATCGGCTACGATTGTTTCATGAACATTCTTGTGCAGATGAGACGTTCTCTGGTAGGTTTGCGCCCAGAAACCTTTTTGTGAACCCTCTCAACAATCACGTTATAACCTCATTATTTCTCCCCCTACCTTTTTGACCCAGGGTTCCTCAGCAGATCGCAGCCAATGGCGAGAACCAACACGAACATCTGATGGTCTCTGCTCATTGTATGAGGCAGCGCTCTGTCTGTTTGAAGAGGTAAAACACGTGGTATCTCACTCACATTAGTTATGAAAAAACATTAATTGATCCATGTCCTGGATTAATTAATCACCTGTCTGTCTTTGTCTAGGTTTGCCGAATGGCATCCGATTACTCACGCACCTGCGTCAGCCCGGACAGCATCCAGACCGGTGAGACACCCATGGTGTCAGAGACCTGCGAGGTTTACGTATGGGGCAGCAACAGCAGCCACCAGCTGGTGGAGGGTACACAGGAGAAGATTCTCCAGCCTAAGCTAGCTGCCAGCTTTGCTGACGCACAGACAGTAAGAGAGCGATTTCCCTTATCTTCATGTTTATCTCTGTGGTAAGATTTAACATCTATTAGTCTGTACTCAGCTCAGCACTCAGCTTTTCTGCGAGTACAAGGACGGGATTATACTGATGAGAGGGAACAAATGAGACAACTGTGCAAATGAAGCCTGCTTGTCATGGGGCAAACTACAATCAGTGACCAGGACAAAATGATATAAATGATTTGTTACGCACCCAAACTTATTCCCTGCATGATAGGGAAGCCTTCATGTCCCAATTGCTTAATGGATTTAATACAGTGTATTCATTATGAAAATTGATTGTCTTTAATATGCTAAAATTTGTTGCATCAAAACTCAAGTAGGGTCATAAAGCATGCAAACACGATGTAAGGAACTAATGTGTGGCATAATGAAACTTTGTGGTTATCTTATCCTGTTGTTGTGACGGTAAAGCAATGTAACGTTGCCCTCCACCCCTCCCGGCCCCCACCCCGTCTCCTCTGCAGATCGAGGCAGGCCAGTACTGCACTTTTGTA